>JAOSBO010021212.1:0-31654 GCA_027563915.1 Erythroxylum rotundifolium
ATAATAAGATTGTGTGACGTATAAATGTTGTATTCTTTTAGAATGAGATAAAGTAACATATTAAACTTTTAAATGTTATAACCTTTTATTAAAATATCTTAATTTTTTCAAAAGTAGATATAATTGGAGATTAATAATCTTATTGATAAAATAAATTGAACAAAGAGAAAACTATAAATACACAACAAATGAAATAAATTAGCCAAGTTCTTTTGGACTAATTAAGTCACAATTAGTAAATATAGATTGTCATTAATACTATATAAATAGTTTTAAAAAATTAAGTGGTGAGAAATTAGTTGATATATAAAAAATAATTTTTATTTAATAATAAGTTCAGAATGACTTAATTTTATAGATCAAGAATGTGAAACCCACTTCCAATCACGTACTAACTAGTTTGCAATGAGTGCTAAAGCATGTATCACCAGAGAACTGTAATCTGAGATTCTACTACTTTTACAAAAATTCAAGCCGTGAGTTTTAAACATGCTTCTAAATTTTTAAGCAATAACTGAAACAGAAGGAATGGAGAATAGCAGACTAACTTGGTTCTAAATCCTGGCGCTAACTATCAAAACAGCAGAGCAGCGGCTGAATCGCGATCCTTGAAGGCTCTTGGCGAGAGGCAAGAACACAGAAGGGGGTGGTGAAGCTGGATACACGGCGTTCCTAACATTTATAGGCTTTTATAGGCGCGGGTGAAGTAAACAAAAGTTGCAACAAATCGGCCTATCTAAATTTTAAAAGAATTTTTTTAATTAAAATTTAATATTAGTACTTTATAAGTTTACATATTTAATAAAATATTAAATAATGATAATATTTTATAAATACTATGATAAAGGTCTAAATTATTAAATCAAATATTTTTGGTAACTTTTGAATTTAATTAACATTAGTAATTTTAATAAAAAATTTCTTTTATAGGAATTAACATAATGGTAAATGTAGTAATCTAATGCTACCAACTTATTTATTAAAAATCAATCAAACACATCCAACTATTTATGGTACTATTTAATTATCAAATAATTTTTATTATTATTTAATTATCACAATATGTTTAATAGAATTATATAAATTTTTATGATAAATGAAACTGTTTATCTAGTCTTTGAATTGAGTACTCAAATTATTTAATTTGGTCATATTATAACTAAATTTATGTTGCATAGCTAATAAAAAAAGCTATTTAGCTTTCAAGATTAAAAATTAAGGTTAACTTTTTCGATAATATAGCAAATAAAGTAAGCTATTTGTTAGTTAACGCTAACTTTTTCCTTTCCAACAACTAAGAATTTACCACCCTTTTAAATAAAAAAATGATGAAAAAATACTAATCAAATTCGTTGACGGTGAGCCCTTAATGAGAATAGCCTGAACAAGTATTCTGTTAGCCCTTGTTCAAGGCCGGCACTCGCCGGATAAAATGTTTGGTTTAGAACTAACTTTGCTTTTGGATCACAGAAGTGTCCCCTACTTTATGATCACAATTTAAGTCGCGAACGATTCTGAAACGTTTTACATTGTTTCCTCTTGTTGAATTAGAATTAAATTCAAGCGATAAGGTTCATCTACGTAACTACCTAAACATAATGGAACTTAAATTATTAATTATAAAAATAACTCGATCTTCTCTTTAAAAAAAATAACTCGATCTAAATTATTGTTACTTTTATATTTCTTTTATTGTGTGTCGATGAATGTGAGTCATGTGACCATGGTGAGGTAGCTTCACATGCCTATGTTCCTATTGGCTAACAAAAATCAATGATTAGACGCACATTTTTTGATTTTGTCCGCATGCACCATCTATTCTATATTTAAATTCAAGCGATAAGGTTCATCTACGTGACGATAGAAACATGATGATGCGACTGATAAAATAGCCAATCTCCCGTGTACATATTGGAGTTGGCTTGTATTGAATTGTAAAAAATAATTGATAAAAAGTCTGTATTATTTCTTCAAATTTTAAAATTTTATTTTTAAAAGTAAAAATAAGAATATTGATCATAATAATTATTCTCTTGAAAATTTAAGAGGCATAATTAAAATTAAAATTCTATTTTTTATTCTAAATAAAATAATAAAAAAGACTCATAACTCTTATTCCTTTAATATTTGAAAGAAATCTATTATCAAAGTTAACAGCTACCAATTCAAATAAAACCATTAGCAGGATTAGTAAGTTTTTTTATCAAATCTTAAAGGAAAACTACATTGGAGGATCAAGGATTAAGCTATTTCATCAGCAAAAACCAAAGCTTGTTTAGAAAGCCAAGTTGTTGTAAAACATGCCAAATATTCAATTTACGATCTTCAAGTAAAGTCGTCTCCGTACAAGTTACAACCATAGCAAACTGTTGCTGAAATAAGATGAAGCTGACAGTTTTGTGCACGGAGTTGTGGAGTGCTTGTTTATGGGGTATATTGAGAGGAGGAATGAGGAAGGAAACTTGATACCCTTAGGAAGGTACAAAATGACTGAGGTTGCCTATGAAAAATGGAACGTGGCCAGACAACCTGTTTATGTCTAATTATAATGCTTGCAAGTTGGATAACGTTCCAAGTTCAGAGGAAATGGAACCAGTCAAAAGGTTGTCCTCCTTAGCTAAAACAATTCAGATGAACAAAACAAAGTTATTATCACTAATTTCAATTAATTCGAGCTTAGAAGCATTACCGAATGAATTTGGGATTTGATTGGAAGAATGTATTATTGCCATTTCACTCCATCCCTTTTGAGCAGTAAGATTCGGAAACTTTCCTGCTTTATTTAGACTAATAAGATGTATTCTTATTATCAAACTATGTATTTTTTCCCCCTCTAATTTATGATTGCTACAATTTAGAGTGAGATAAAGTAACATATTAAACTTTTAAATGTTATAAATTTTTTTACCACAAAAATTTAAGTTGAAATATTTTAGATTCATATGTTAATAAAAAAAAAATAGAATATAAGAGATACACTCAAATGTTTCAAAAGTATTTGTAAATATACCAAGTTAAAGTTACATAACTAATAAAGAAAACTAACCAAATAAGTTAGTGTAAGTGGTTCAGCACTTTCATGCTAGAGGTTTCGAGTTCGAATCCTGGAAATGGAGAAACTTATTTTGCCAACACTTTACACTTTACGGACTGACCCGGTGCGAGCAAAAATTAGTTTAGATGTGGATGATTTAAAGGTACCTTTTTATAATTGAGACCCTCCTAAAACACTTCGTGAGTTAACAAAACAAAAGATAACTATTTAACTTCCAAAATTAAAAGTTAATGCTAACTTTCTCGATAATATATGTAATCAAAGAAACTATTTATTAGTTAGAGTTAACTTTTTCTTGTTTGATAACCAAAAATTTAAGTCGCGTACCTTTTTGAAAGATGTGTCACATTGTTTCCTCTTGTAATTTTCTTTCGTTGGATTAGAATTAAATTTAAGCGATAAGGTTCATCCACGTAACGGCAGAAACATGCTGATTCGACGGACAAAACAGCCAATGTGCCGTCTACATATTGGAGTTGACTTGTCCTGAATTATAAAAAATAATTGATAAAAAGTTTGTATTATTTATTCCAAATTTAAAATTTTATTTTTAAAAGTAAAAATAAAAATATTGATCATAATAATATATTTAAACATACTTCCAAATTTTTAAGCAATAACTGAAACAGAAGGAATGCAATGGAGAATAGCGGACTAACTTGGTTCTAAATCCTGGCACTAACTATCAAAACAGCGGAGCAGCGGCTGAATCGCGATCCTTGAAGGCTCTTGGCGAGAGGCAAGAACGCAGAAGGGGGTGGTGAAGCTGGATACACGGCGTTTCTAACGTTTATAGGCTTTTATAGGCGCGGGTAAAGTAAACAAAAGTTTCAATATTAAAATTTAATATTAGTACTTTATAAATTTACATATTTAACAAAATATTAAATAATAATAATATTTTATAAATACTATGATAACGGCCTAAATTATTAAATCAAATATTTTTGATAACTTTTGAATTTAATTAATATTAGTAATTTTTTAATAAAAATTTTTCTTTTATAAGAATAAACATAATGGTAAATGTAATAATCTAATGCTACCAACCTATTTATAAAAAACCAATCAAACACATCCAACTATTTACGGTCTTATTTAATTATCAAATAATTTTTATTATTATTTAATTATCACAACATATTTAATAGAATTATACATATTTTTATAATAAATGAAACCATTTATGTAACCTTTAAATTAGATAACTTAAATTATTTTATTTAGTCATATTAAAGCTAAACTTATATGAACCTCTACAAATTACAAGTAAACTTATGTGAACTTCTACAAGAATACAAATTCAATAATTATTACATGTGGCAAAGTATAATGAAAATTATAATTACAAAAATTAAATTATGTATTAATTTTTAATTATATTTTTATAAGCTTATAATTTAAAAATAAAAAAAGAGAAACACAAATAAACACAATATCATTTAATATTATGCTTTGATTTAAAATACTAATATAATGTCCATATTAATGATAAATTACAAATTAATTATAATATGTTCAAATATTTAATAAGTTAAAAATAAATAAAAATAAAAAATTTTATTTTTAAATTATCACTCAGAACTTAGAAGATAAAATAGTGAAATTTTTTTACCACCAATTTTTGAGTTGAAATATCTTAGATTCATATATTAATGAAAATAAAAAAATTAGAGTATAAAAAATACACTCAAATGCTTCAAATATATTTATAAATATATCAAGTTAAAGTTATATAACAAATAAAAAGGCTATTTAACTTCCGAGATTAAAAATTAACTCTAACTTTTACTATAAAAGAAACTATTTATTAGTTAAAATTTTCTTCTTTAACAACTAAAAAAAACGTTGAAAAATACTAATCAAGTCTAAATAAGAGTGGGCCCTAAGCTCCTCGTGACAGTGAGCCCTACGCCCTTAATGAAAATTGGCCCTTAGCATGTGCCATGCCAGCCCTGCCCCGGGCCGGCACTGGCTGGATAAAATGTTTGGTTTGTCCCCTACTTTATGACGTTAGTTTCACGCCGACATCAAAATTTAAGTCGCTTAGGTTTCTGAAAGATGTGTTACGTTGTTTCTCTTGTAATTTTCTTTTGTTGAATTAGAATTAAATTCAAGCGATAAGGTTAATCAACGTAACAACAGAAACATGTTGATTTGACAGATAAAACAGCCAATTAGGAGTGGGCAAAAAAATCGGAAAAATTGAATCAACTCGTAAAATCCAAGAAACTGAGCCAAACCAAACCATATCGAAGTGAAGGATGGTCGGTTCGGTTTTGGATATTGAAAAAACCGACTATATCGGTTCGGGTGCGGTGTAGGAAAAAATTTTTCCAACCCGAACCGAACCGAACCAAACCAATTAACTAAAAACAAAAAAAGTTTGTATTTCTTATACTTCTAACTCTAGGTATATAAGGTAAGTTTGCAATTTTGCAAGTATGACAATCACCCAATAAGTCCTAAAATGAAATAAAAATATTGAACATGTACTAAAATTGACCCAAAATTTAAGGCCGAAGATTGGGGCCCAAACCGATTAAAATAACTGAACCGAATCGAACCGCAAGGCAAATCGAATTTTCGGTTTCATCTAACATTTGGTTCGGTTCGATTTTCGGTTCAGATAAAACCGATTATTTGGTTTGGTTCAGTTCAACAGCAGAAAACCCACTAAATCGAACCGTGCCCAACCCTACAGCCAATGTGCCCTGCACATATTAAAGTTGGCTTGTCTTGAATTATAAAAAATAATTGATAACAAGTAATATGTATTATTTCTTCAAATTTTAAAATTTTATTTTTTAAAAATAAAAATAAGAATATTAATCATAATAAATATTCTCTTGGAAACTTACGAGGGATAACTAAAATTTAAATCCTATTATTTATTTTAAATAAAATAATAAAAAACTCATAATTCTTTTCCTTTAATATTTGAAAGAAATCTATAATTAAAGTTAAATTTCAGCCAACAATTCAAATAAAACCATTAGCAGGATTAATAAGTGTTTTTACCAAATCTGAAGGAAAACTACAGCGGAGGATCAAGGATTAAGCTATTTCATCGGCAAAAACCAAAGCTTGTTTAGAAGTCCAAGTTGCTGTAAAACATGCCAAATATTCAATTTACGATCTTCAAGTAAAGTCGTCTCTATACAAGTCACAACCATCTGAAATAAGATGAAGCTGCCACTTTTGTGCGTGGAGTTGCGGAGTGCTTGTTTATGGGGTATATTAAGAGAGGACTGGAGAAGGAAACTTGATACCCTTAAGAAGGTACAAAATGACTGAGGATGCCTATGAAAAATGGAACCTGACCAGACAACCTGTTTATGTCTAATTATAATGCTTGGAAGTTTGGATAACATTTCAAGTTCGGAGGAAATGGAACCAGTCAAAAGATTGTCCTCCTTAGCTAAAACAATTCAAATGAAAAAAAACAAAGTTATTATCACTAATTTCAATTAATTCCAGCTTAGAAGTATTGCCGAATGAATTTGGGATTGATTGGAAGAATGTACTACTGCCATTTCACTCCATCTCTTTTGAGCAGTAAGACTCGGAAGCTTTCCTCGTTTATTTAGACCAATAAGGGTATTCTTGTTATGAAAATATGTATTTTTTCCCTCTAATTTATGATTACTACAATTTAGACTGAGATAAAATAACATATTAACTTTTAAATGTTATAAACTTTTTTACCACAAAAATTTGAGTTGAAATATTTTAGATTCATATATTAATGAAAATATAAAAAAATAGAGTATAAGAAATATACTCAAATACTTCAAAAGTATTTATAAATAGAACAAATTAAAGTTACATAACTAATAAAGAAAACTAACTAAATAGGTTAGTGTGAGTAGTTCAACACTCTCATACCAGAGGTTTCAAATTCGAGCGCTGAAAATGGAAAAGCTTATTTGGCCAGCACTTTACTTCTTATAGGCTCATCCGGTGCGAGTAGGGATTAATTTGAATGTGGATGACTTAAAGGTTCTTTTCTATAATTGAGACCCTCTTAAGATACCTCGTGGGTTAACAAGAAAAAGATAACTTTTTAACTTTCAAATTAAAAGTTAATGCTAACTTTCTTGATAATATAGCTAATAAAAGAAACTATTTATTAGTTAGAGTTAACTTTTTCTTCTTTAATAACCAAAAATTTATTACCATTCTAAATGAAAAAATGTTGAAAGATACTGATTAAATGCATTAAAGGTGGACCCCTAATAAGAGTGGGCCCTAAGCCCCCTAATGAGAGTAGGCCCTAAACCATCAACGAAAGTGAGCCCTGATTTAAAGTGTTTGGTTTAGAACTAACTTTGCTTTTGGATCATACTAAGTGTCCCCTACTTTATGACACTAGCTTCACGCCGACATCAAAATTGAAGTCGCGTACCTTTCTGAAAGATGTGTTACGTTGTTTCCTCTTGTAATTTTCTTTCGTTGGATTAGAATTAAATTCAAGCGATAAGGTTCATCTACGTAACGGCAGAAACATGCTGATTCGACAAACAAAACAGCCAATGTCCCGTCTACATATTGGAGTTGACTTGTCCTGAATTATAAAAAATAATTGATAAAAAGTTTGTATTATTTATTCCAAATTTAAAATTTTATTTTTAAAAATAAAAATAAAAATATTGATCATAATAATTATTCTCTTGAACATTTACGAAGCATAATTAAAATTTAAAATTTATTATTTGTTCTAAATAAAATAATAAAAAGAGTTACAATTTTTTCTTTTAATATTTGAAAGAAATCTATAATCAAAAGTTAAATTTCACCCACCAGTTCAGATAAAACCATTGGCAGGATTAATAAGTGTTTTTATCAAATCTTAAAGAAAAACTACAGTGGATGAACAAGGATTCAGCTATTTCATCAGCAAAAACCAAAGCTTGTTTAGAAGGCCAAGTTGCTGTAAAACATGCCAAATATTCAATTTACGATCTTCAAGTAAAGTCGACTCCATACAAGTTACAACCATAGCTGTTGCTGAAATAAGATGGAGCTGCCACTTTTGTGCATGGAGTTGTGGAGTGCTTGTTTATGGGGTACATTGAGAGAGGAATAAAGAAGGAAACATAATACCCATAGGAAGATACAAAATGACCGAGGTTGCTTATGAATAATGAAACCAGTTGAAAGGTTGTCCTCCATAGCTAAAACACTTCCAATGAATCAACAAAATTTCAATTAGTTCCAGCGTAGAAGCATTCCCAAACGAATTTGGGATTGATGGGAAGAATGTATTAATGCCATTTCAAGTTCCAGTTTAGAAGCATTGCCAATTGACTTTGGGATTGATTGGGAGAATGTATTACTGCCATTTCACTCTGATCTGTTTTGGGTAGTAAGAGTTGGAAACTTTTCTGGTGTATTAGAGCAATAAGGTGTATTCTTGTTATGAAACTATGTATTTTTGTTTTCCCTCTAAGATTGCTGAAATTTTAGAAGTGAAAAGAATCTCTCTTTCTGAAGAAAAAACTTTACCATTCCAACTTAAATCTTGTGACCAAACTATTCATTAACCTTAAGTTTAACAGTGGCTTAAGGTTGTTCCGTAACAATGTTCTTCGTATTGTATTGATCCAGAACCTGGTTAAGTCCACTTGGTAATGACAACTTCATGAACTTGTAAAGCGTTCAACCATTTTTGAACACTTCATTAGTATGTCGTCTTGTAACATGTAACGAGACTTTAGTTACGTATTCTGGGTAGAACGAGAAAGGGCAATAAACGAAGAAATGCAAAAAATACCTAATTTTGATTCCATAAATTCAAATGAGCTTTCCGAAGCCGAAACAAGCGTGAATCCATCGTCGTCTTCACAGGAACTGTTCACCGAAACGTGGTCAACGTCTTTCTACAGTTTTTTCAAAACATAAATTCTCTCAACAGGTCAGAGAATCATTACGCTTACGAATAATATGAGCAACTACAAGAGAACTTAACCTTTATACATAGCTTCCATATTGGGCTTACCCACTACAGACCCAATATGAGTCCGGTCCACACTGATCGGGATCTATTTTTCACCCAAAATTTGACTCATTAATTTAGATCATTTATTGGGTCACTTTATTATCTTTATCCGGATCAAATTACGTAACTTAACCTATAAGTTATTAGAAAAACAAAAAAATGCAAATAAATATTGTCCAACTTTATGGGAAAATAAAAAATGTCCAACATTCTCCCTCTGGGACAATAGGGAAAAATAAAAAATGTCCAACATTCTTCCTCTAGGACAATACTTAATTGTAGTTTTGACAACAGTTTAAAAACTCGGTTAAGCTACGCTACTGTATTAGTCGACTAAGTTTAAAAACAAAACATTTGATTCAAAGATAACGAAAGTCTATCATTCCGTCCTGCAAGGCTTTTGATACCGAAAAGTATCAAGTGTATGTGTCATATGCGACACAGATCCAATACAATCACGCATATTTAATGCTTCACTAACATGAATAGGAAAATGGAGTGTGGTAAACTAAGATGATACATGGATGATCTAACTATATCATCTTCGTTTGTAGGTCTCGATTTCTCCAACTTTATGCTAAACTGCATTAGAGAAATCATATTTTCTCTCACCGAATGTTAAACAATATTAGAGAAAACTTGTTTCCTCTTACCAAATACTAAACTGCATTAAAGAAAACCTTTATGTTCCCCAACTAAATGCTAAATTGCATTAGAGAACCTTTATGAGATTAAAAACTTATATCCCCTTTATGTTATGTTAAACTTTAAGGATATCTGTATAAAACTGTATGCGTCTAAATGACACAGGCTCAAGGTTAATTTGTATATGTGCTCAATGACCTTTAAATACTTAAGATTGACACAAATCTTAAGACTTTCATACGTATTATGACAATGTATGATAACACGTATTACTGAGGATAAATAATGATCATCTTCATTGATGAACCATCATGCAGTTATAGTACATCAAAACGTACAAATGTGTATGGAGCAAACATAACGATCCTCTAATTAACAGTGTCTAAGGACTTCAAAACACCTATACTCTATACTTATCTTTCAAACAAAAGTGGGCAAAGTTCTTTAGTTAAAGAATTGACTTATATTTCCTCAGTCGTTAAATGCTCCAAACCTTAATGTCACCTTTTCGTATCAATTACTTCATGGTCAAATATTTGACCCTAAAATGCTAAGATCCTGTGATATTCAATGTTGTTATTAAATAACAGAACAACTTGATTATCACATTGCAACCGAATGGGTCTAGCTACTGAATCAACCACAGACAACTCAGAAATCAAATTTCTGACCTAAATCGTTTGTTAAGTAGCCCCATAGCATGCACACTGCATGCATGGCCGAGGAAATCACTCGTGCTACTTGATACTCTTCCATGACATTGTACCATCTGCTAATTAAAAAAAAATTGTAACCTTAAGTGAACTTTCTATCATCCAAACATATGGCTAAATTTGAATATGAATTCCCTACAAAGTTTAGTTTGTTGACTTATCTATATGTCAACATATATCCCTGATTTCCTTTAATTATCTCAACACTTGCTTGACTGCATTTCAATTGTCTACATCTCGGTTAACTAGATATTGACCAAACAGTCAAACAGTATATGCAATGTCCTACTTAGTACATAGCCGAGCATACATCAAGCTATCAATGGTATTAGAATACGGAAAATTTGTCATAACCTCTCTCTTTACTTTATTCTTTGGATATTATGCCAAAGATTATCTCTCATTATGAGAGATAGGTGCTATGACAGGTTTACAGTTAATCGTATTAAACCTTTGTAACATATACTCATCGTATGCACTCTATGAGAGGTATGATGAGTGTTAAGATCTGTCCCAATGAATCTGAATACCTAGGACAAAAGATGCTATGCTAAGGTCCTTTATGTCAAAGTTGTTGACCAAACGTTACTTAACCTTATACAACATGGTCAAGTAATTTGACGTGAGCAATATATCATCCACATACAATAATAAGAAGATAACTTTGCTCCCCTTGACCTCATAATACAAACATCTTTTTAACTTTATTTTCCATGAAGCCAAAAGAGGTCAAACCTTATCAAATAGAAGGTATCACATTCAAGAGGTTTAATGTAAATCATATATTGATCTACATAACGCACAAACTATGTCAGTTCCATCTGGATCCTAAAATCCTTCATGTTGTACCATATAGACCACTTTATAAAGGTCTTTATTCAAGAAAGTGGTTTTGACAACCATCTGATGTAACTCTATATCATCATGAGTTACAATTGCCATAATCACTCAAAATGTATCCTTCTAGGATATGAGAGAAAAGTAACATTAAAGTCAACATTGCGCCCTGATTGAACCATCAGGCAACTGAGCGAGCCCATAAACTGCTAAAATTTATCCTAAAATCCTTTAGGTCTTAAAACTTTATTTACAACTTACAGTTTTGTAGTTCTGCTTCAAAATCAACTAGCTCCCAGGCTTTACTATGCTTAATAGCTTGCATCTCATAGTCATTGCAACCTAACACAATTCCACATTAGGTTCAGAAACAATTTATTTAAAAGTGACTGGATTTGTAACATGTCTAATATCATAGTTCTGTCCACCTAATAGACTATGTAATTAGATGGGATAACAGGTCATCTCACTCTGGCAGATCTTCATAACTGCATTAGATCTTGTACCCCCAGGAACCTTTGTGTGTACAGATATGGGTTCTTGTTCCTATACAGGCACGGTACAAAGACCTATATCCACCGGATCTAACTGTATGAGTGGCAGGTACTTAATAACTGTAGTATCCACCTTGTTATTGTCCAAAGGGTTAAAGGGCCCACCATCATCATAGACATCATATTCCAGAAACTTAGCTATTTGTGATTCCACTATTATGGTCCCTCCTTCTCTACAGTAAGATTTGTAGCCTTTAGAATGGTTAGGATATCTTACTACATAGCATTGAGCATAATGAGCATGCAATTTTTCTTTATAAAGATTATACTACCTCAGTAGGGCAGCCTCATACACAAATGTGTGCAAGGTTGAGTTTTCACACTTCTAGATAATTAAGTATATTAGTCTTGTTCTGCATTGACTTCTTCAAGTCCTTTAGGGTGCGATTATGTCTTTTAGCAACACACTATTTTGCTCAAGACTACCCGATATAGTGAATCAAGTCACTATCCCATCCGATTCCATATATCTGGCAAACGAACCTTTTCAAGTCCTGAAACACCATGTTTGCCATCATTTCTCCTCTACAGTCAAATCTGACACTCTAAATGGATTTTCCCAATTAGTTATCAATCTTCATTTTTTAGGCAAGAACACATAACTATAATGAGAATAATCATCAATAAATGTTAGAATACATTTGGAATTGCACAATGCAACTATATAAGGTCTTCTGATATCTGTATGTATCCGACTCAACAAGTCAAAAACACGAGTTGACCCTTAATCTATATTAGTCAACTTACCCCTGCAATAGTCAACACATGTTCTTAGATCATTATAATCTAGAATTGAGAGAATGCTTTCCTTAATCAACCTCTCAACCCTAGCTCTGGAAATGTGGCTTAAACTTTTTATGCTACATCATGTATGACTTTTTATTCATCAGGATTCTTCTTTTCATGACTTGTTCAGCAAGAAACAAAGAAACATATATCTAATTCGGGGTAAGACACATTCTATACAAACTATATAACAAGAAAGTTGTACCATTATATTTTGCATTAAACACTATACAATAGAAGCATTAAATACAAAATGTCAACCTTCTTTGTCCAAAATTGATCCAAAGATCACATATAAAATGTGTCATGTAAAAATCAAAATAAACCTTACAACAATGTTCAACTCATACATTCCCTTATAGATATTTCATCCACTTCTTCATTGTTCTTAACCATCAATTTCTCCTTCTTTTTATTTGACCTTATCCTGGATATGAACCCTTGTATTGTGGAAGCACCTTGATCAAATACTCCACTTTAAAGCCACCAAATACTTAATGCGACTATCGCAAATCAGATTCATAAATTGATAAGCTAAGGAGTTATCTAATGGTCACAACCTTTCTTTTTTTAGGCCTCATACTACTGGCTTCTTTGTGTCATGCAGACCTTTACCAACACTGGATTGACCAACATCAGTATGTGGAGAAGATTTAGTCTTTCTACCTTTGATCTTAGTTGTCTTCATCTTTGCCTTCCATTTAGTTACTTCGATGGGCTGCAGGAGTAGCAAGCTTAAGTTTCTCCTCCTCAGCAACGCAATGGGAAATCAAAGAATTGAAGTCGCATTCCTCATTCTGTGAATAATATGCCTTCACCAGATTACTAAACTTTGGAGGGATTGTATTCAGAGTTTGGTGAACTACAAAGATATCAAGAAGAGGAATGTTTAACATCTTCAGTCTACTGTGAAGATAGATCATTCTTGATATGTACTCCTTTACTTCCCCTTCTCTCGTATATCTCATGGAGGTACTTGTCTCAATATAAGGTGAGATTGTGTACCTCTAGGAGACATTACTAAGAAATTACTTCGCTATATCTGTGTCTGGAAGTCCATTTAGCAGATGGTCAAGAATTGATCTTTTAATGGTCATAAGACCTAATTTGTTAGAAAGATCTCACGCTTCGTAGGCTTCTTTGTGAGCTCTCAAGCTCATGGATGTAGGTAGATTTGGCCTATCCATCCGTATGGCCATATCATCCTCAGCTATCTCCATAGCATTCAATACATCTTTTGCCCACTTCTTTGTATTGAAAACAGTAAGGGTTTAATGGTGACACTGATTTTATTGACCGAAAAGGTGACTATAAAATAATAACGTTTAAATTAGCACAATTGTAGGATAACAACGATACTCAAAGCCATTAAATAGTATCTTTATTGAAAATCCGGTCACACATATTATGAAACACCTGTGGGTTGAATACATAATATATGCAACTAAACCTCCAATAAAAGTAATTAGAGTACAAACCATCAACTCTCATGACACTACCACCTGTAGGCGAATAGCTCATTCAAGCAATGACTTTCCTCTATCCAATGCCTTTATGCACATCTCAAAATTTCATTTAAGGCTAACACCTGTGGGGAGAATAATCAAACATGAGACCAGAGACATCCCCTAACGTGTAAGCAAAACAATTTAAAATATTGACTTAAAAGGCCACTGTGGTGACTACATCCTCATCAACACTCAAAAAGTCCACAAACACAAGGGATCCATCTTTATGTCATCCTCACATTCTTTATGAGCATATGGTATATGATAATATAACATCAATAAATGCAAAAAACCCGAATACACAATCTCATTGTCACACACTCTTGTTGAAGACATTCTCTAAAAACTTTATTTGAGAATCTTGTAAAGGAAAAATCTCATTAGAGTGATTATCGTGTAGCACTGGCCATTGAACTGACCACACGAGACACTAGATACACATGTATCTCCCTTATAGCAAGTTCGTTACATGAAAATTCACTCAAAATGGCTTCCGAATGTCTTAAAAACCTTTTTCGAGTGACTATCATGAGATCCCGAACTCTAAACATGAGACTCGAGACACAAAAACTTGATGTATGTCACCCTCATGTCATGTCCGAAGCATGAAAATTCACTTGAAATCGGATTCAGAACACCTTAATTCTTTTTATGGAGTTAAACTTTAATTTATCACTAATGTAATAAACCCAGAAAAATGGAAAAATTCACTTTATGAATTTCCCATACTCGAAAACTGACCCAAAGCACCCCGGGGCACCCTTATGGGAAATCTGAATTTTTTATGTGTTTTTTTAAAAAATACTATAGCAATTCTGTACAGCTGACGTCAGCATGATGTCAATCGCCGCGTCAGCCTGCTCGTTGGTGCATTTCAGACAAGCACCAACATAGACATGTGTCGCACAGAAGCGTCCACTGAAGCTAGCCCGTGCAGTGACCGTTTCTCCACGTGTTTGGCGCGCCAGACATGTTGTCCTACCCGCGCCATTGGTGCGATGGTGAGGCACACCTTGCCGGAAAATGACAATTTTTGGTGAGTTTTGGGTCAGATTTTTGTGCTCCTGAGCTCGTTTTCAACCATTTTCTCAAGGCTAAATATATATATATATTACTTTCATGCAATAAAAACAAGAAAAACCCGAGAAACATAAGTTAAATCTCCAAAAACCTTATGGAGAAAAACTGAAAAATCTTCGTTTTTAACCACCCAATCACGTCACCGCTCTGATACCACGTGTAACACATAACGATACCTTAGTTGCATATCTCGGATCAAACATGAAAGGGTAATAAACGAAGAAATGTAGAAAATACTTGATTTTCGTTTCACAACTTCAAAGGAGCTTTCCGAAGCTGAAACGAGTGCGAATCCACTGCCGTCTTCGCAGGAACTCTTTACTGAAATGCGGTCAACTTCTTTCTACAGTTTTCTCAAAATGTAAGCTCTCTTAATAGGTCAGAGAATCCTTAAGTTTACCAATGATATGAGTAACTGCAGAAGACCTTAACCTTTCTATGTAGCTTCTATATCGACTTCCTCATCATAGGCCCGATATGGGTCTCGTCCACACCGATTGAGTTCTATTTTTCACCCAGATTTTGACCCATTGATTTAGATCATTTATTGAGCATCTTATTATCTTTATCCAGATCAAATTATGTAACTTAACCGACAAGTTATTTGAAAAACAAAAAATGCAATTAAATGTTAACCAATTTTATGGTAAAAGTACAAAATGTCCAACACGTCTAACTCTGAACATTTCTAACACAAAGATTTCATAGCTGTACACATTTCCATCTGTTGGTTCTTCTCCTCCCAGTCAGTTACGTTGCGGACGTGCAAATGAAGAGAGAATGGTGCTAGTATAAAGATTCATTTGGCTTAAACTATGAAGATTGAGCACTTTCTTTCGATCGTTTTTCAACTTGCGAATATTGAAGCTATGACTGTCTTCTTTTATTATGTGGCTGCCAAAGAACGTACGAGGTGGGACTCAACCTGGCGAAGACTTAAGAGAAGTCATCTAAGCATTGCCAAATGAATCCAGGGTTGATCCAAAAAAATCAATTTCTGCCAGTGTCAGACCATGTGAGACTTGGGAGAATGAGGCGAATATCGTTTAGCTCGATAGTTTGCGCATTTCTACGGGAAGTTCCCCCACCAAATTCTTATCTCCAACAGATAACAAATGGAGCAATGTGAGGCTGCCAAGAGAGGATGGTGACTTTCCTGTCAAGTTGCCTCGTGGAATCGGTTTCATTTTCTTTTCTTTTTTGTATGTTATCGAAACTCACAGAGGTTGCAAGCTTGCAATCCAACCTTTGATGGCTCAACTTCAAATACATTGACGTGAAAGATGAAAGGGCCAATGTCATGTTTATATGCCAAAGTTGACTTGACCTCAAATATGAAAATATGAAAAGTATCAATTCGCAAATTATTTTTACTAATGACGTGAGAATCACTCTAATAAATTGATGAGAATATATAATAAATGTTATTTATAAATATAATAAATTGTATTTTTTAATCTTTTTTTATTATATGATGATAAGAATATTTAATAAATGTTATTTATACTTATTTTATAATAAAAAACGTGTCTGACTTATTTTTAAAGTATTTTTATCTATAAATTGAGTAATCAATTGACGAACTATTCAACACTTGTCAGCATATAAATTTTTTATATTGGTTAGATTGAGCATAATTAAAATTTAGCTTAACTTTTTTAATAGTCTTAAATTTATATTCAATATAATTATGAAAAACAATCTTTTGTAAATTTAAATTTAACATATTTAAAATTTTTAAATTACATTCTCATTGTATGTCAATATTTTCTTCAGAATAATTATATAAATCAAAAGTAAATTGTTTATTTTTTACCAAATAAATCTTTTCTTATAATAATGCATTCAAAATAATAATCATGACGCATCAACAAAAAGTTAAGATGGTAGATAATAATTAAAAATTAAAAGAGTTATTTTTAAAATACCTATTTTACTAAATTTGGGAATCAATCTTCAAGTAGAGTTACAACAATAGCTGTTGTGGAAATAAGATGCATCCGCCATTTTTGGGGAGTGCGCGATACTGCTTGGAGATGTGAGTGGAATTGTGGAGTGCCTTTTTATGAGTTATACTGAGCGAGAAATGAAGAACGAAACCTGATACCTTTTGAAGGTACAAAATGACTGAAGTCGGCTATGGAAAATGAAACCTAACCGGACAACCTGTTTCTATGTAAATATAATGCTTGCAATTAAGGAATGAAACCAGTTAAACGGTTTTCCTCCATAGCTATAACACGAGAGAGTTGACTAATTTGTTTAGTCCTGAAGGAATACTTAAAGTGAAATAACAAAGTTATTGTCACTAATATCAAGCATTGCCAAATGAATCCAGGGTTGATCCAAAAAAATCAATTTCTGCCAGTGTCAGACCATGCGAGTCTTGGGAGACCGAGGCGAATATCGTCTAGCTTGATAGTTTGCGTATTTCTACAGGAAGTTCCCCCACCAAATTCTTATCTCCCGCAGATAACAAATGGAGCAATGTGAGGCTGCCAAGAGAGGATGGTGACTTAATTTCCTGTCAAGTTGCCTCGTGGAATCGGTTTCATTTTCTTTTCTTTTTTGTATGTTATCGAATCTCACAAAGGTTGCAAGATTGCAATCCAACCTTTGATGGCTCAACTTCAAATATATTGACGTGAAAGATGAAAGGGCCAATGTCATGTTTAAATGCCATAGTTGACTTGACCTCAAATATGAAGATATGAAAAGTTTGTGCTCATTCACTAAAATTTAAAATTTTTTAATTGCAAAATAAATAAAGCAGAATATTGATCAAAATAACAATCCTCTTAAAAATTTACTTTCACTTTTAAGTTAAAGAGATATAACTAGAAGTTAGATTCCACCAACCATTCTAAATAAAGTCATTAGCTCGATGAAGGAAAACTATAATAGAGGATTAATGATTAAGCTACTACTTCATCCTGAATTATGAAAAATCAAAGCTTCTTAAAAGGACAGGTTGCACCAGAACATGCCAAATATTCAATTTATGATCTTCAACTAGAGTTGTCTCCATATTAGTTACAACCATAGCTGGTGCTGAAATAAGATGAAGCAGCCATTATTTTGCATGGAGTTATGAAGTGCTTGTTTATGAGGCACACGGAGAAAGGAATGAAGAAGGAAGCTTGATACCCTTAGGAAGGTACAAAATGAATGAGGTTGCCTATGAAAAATGGAACCTGGCCAGACAACCTGTTTATGTCTAATTATAATGCTTGCAAGTTGGATAACATTCCAAGTTCGGAGGAAATGGAACCAGTCAAAAGGTTGTTCTCCTTAGCTAAAACAATTCAAATGAAAAAACCAAAGTAATTATCACTAATTTCAATTAATTACAGCTTAGAAGCATTGTCGAATGAATTTGGGATTGATTAGAAGAATGTATTACTGCCATTTCACTCCATCTCTTTTGAGCAGTAAGATTCGGAAACTTTCCTGGTTTATTTAGAGCAATAAGGTGTATTCTCTCTCTGAAGTAAAAAACTTTATGATACCAACTTGACAAAGTTTTTCACCAAGTTATTTATTAACCTAAAGTTTAACAGTGGCTTAAGGTTGTTACTTTACAATTTCTTCGTATTATATTGGTCCAGAACTTGGTCAACTAGCAATGCCAATTTCTTTAAAGCGTTCAATTTTTGAACATTTCATCAATCGGTGGTCTTATTGAAAACATTTCTAACACACGGATGTCATAGCTGCACACATCTCCATCTTTTGATTCTTCTCCTCCCATTCCGTCCTTGAAAAACTTTGTTTT
Source organism: Erythroxylum rotundifolium (assembly GCA_027563915.1). Lineage (NCBI taxonomy): Eukaryota > Viridiplantae > Streptophyta > Magnoliopsida > Malpighiales > Erythroxylaceae > Erythroxylum > Erythroxylum rotundifolium. Next base: position 18,955 of record JAOSBO010021212.1, read on the forward strand.
CCTTGGATGTGCCATTGAGTCTGATAAAGGAAGTCCTTACCTGGAGCGGCATAACAAATGGTTCCTTTGAGTTCAATTCTACTTTCACAAACATCATTGATGGTGGTGAGAAACTTGGGTAGACCAAATAACTGACATGGCTACTTTCAAATTTTTTACTGTCTCAAGATACTATAAAGAGTAATAATTCTTGGAACTTGATTAACAATTCTTGGAATTCTGTCAGAGTGACAATTCCAAGGACATTTGTTGGCGATTAGAGAATAATTGATAGAAGATTTTAGTTTTGATGATAGTTTTTGAAAATATCATATACTTCTCAAAAATAATTTTAGACCTACCAACACTTTATATAAGATTATATTTACAGTTATTTAACAATCTTAAGACGTTTTATTATTATTTTAAGATACATTTTCACATTGTTGAAGAAGAAAGTAGTTGCATAATATGTAATACTTGATTAGCATTCAGAGACCTAACTACCTAAAATAGCATTTCTGATCAAATGTAGTTTTCTATTAATGTCCCTATATTCATTCGATCTTTAGGCGACTGAGCTGAACAAGCAATTCCAAATCAAGTATAACTAGTAAACACTTCAGAACTTTTGGCTTCATGGATCTTAAGTTCAGATTGATTTCAATTGCATGGTTATCATCTTCTATGGAGGTTACTTCTCCTGCAACGTCTGTTTCAAGGACTGGATCTATTACATGCTCTAGTCTTTATGGCATAACCATGCCAATAAAAGTCTCTAAGATTCAATCCACCTTTAGATATTTAATCCGTTGGTCTTCTATTTGAAAACATTTCTAAGACTAGGATGTCATAGCTATACACATCTCGCTCTTTTGATGCCTCACCACCCATTCCATACTCTGCAATTAATGAAATACTGCTAAACTCATTTGCAATAAACTAGCTAATCTTCTTTTACACTCCCTAGCTACTGTGATGAATAGAAGTGATAATTGAACATTATAAACTCTAAAGCAACATTTTTTCTACAATTTTGTATTATAAAGGGAAAGGATTTGGTACCTAGAGGAGCATAGCCAATCGTCCCCTTTATTCCTGTACAGCTAGTTAGGCTTTGTGTTAAGTTGTTGATGGTTGGGATGATCTTTGCCACACTAAAATCACTTACATGAGCAATCATGTCATTGTCTAGAAGAAAGTTGCTAGGCTTCAAATCATGATGACTTGTTGAACTTTCACATTGGTCATGGAGATAATGTAAGACATATGATACATCAATTGCAATGTTTAGCCTTTGAAGAAGGTCTAAATTCTTCATTGTGTCTTTTCTATCAAGATCTGGATCCAACCAATTTTCCAAGCCCCCATTTTCCATGAACTGATAGACTAAAGCCATAAATTCATTGCCTTTGTAATCCAAGCTGGAGCAATGTGTTAGGATCTTTATAAGATTTTGGTGTCCAATATTCCCTTAAGTTCTACATTCGGCAAGAAGGCTCTTTGAAGCTCCCATGTTTGGAAGGTTGAGAACTTTAACATCTATTTGTATTTGTAGATGATCCAGAAACCCCTTATATATAGAGCCAAAACTACCCAATTCTATTAAACTGCTTTTAGAGAGTCCACCAGTTGCTTGATGGAGATCTTTGTAAGAAACATCAAGCAATTTTCCAATGGATGTAGTTTCAAAAGGTGACTTCTTTTTTGGTTTTTCTCCTCCATAAACAAGATAAGATGACAAATATCACAAAGGTGCTTATAGCTACACAAGGAATGATGAATGATAGCTTAAAAGTGAGGGATTTTCTTGTTGTTTTGGTGGGAAATTTTGGCAAAAGAAGTTCAGGAACACCACCATAAAGCTTCCTGTTCCGATCAATGATACTGTAATGCATTTGTAAAGACCCATCCTATTGGAACTTTTCCTTAAACATCATTAAAAGAAAGATTTAGATAACTTAAAAATTGTAGGCTTTGTAGATCTTGGAAAATTTCATTCGAAAAGTTATTTTGTGATAAGTCTAATTCTTGAAGGCCTTTTAGGGAAGAGAAGATGAAGGAATTGAACCTTGTAAGAAATTTGCATTCATGTAAAGTTTTTAATGCTAGGTCATTGTCCAATGGTTGTTAGAATTTCACCAGACAAATTGTACATAGAGATATCTAATGTGTTCAATTGCTTTAGATTTCCCACTTTTGTTGGTAGAATTCCAATTAAGGAGTTCCAAGACAAATTAAGCAATTTACTTAAGAAAGGCAAGCTCAGTATCTCATGGGTATGGTTCCATTATACTTATTATCGTAAGCATAAAGTTCACCCAAAAATTGGCAATTTCGAATACTTGAAGGAAAGCTCCCTTGCAAAAATTATTCCCATGCAACTTTAGCTTAAATAAATGACTGAGGTTGCCTATGAAAGATGGAACTTGATCGGAAAATTTGTTCTTGTCTAAATATAATGCTTGTAAGTTGGGTAACATCTCAAGTTTAGAGGGAATGGAACTAGTTAAATGGCTATATTCCATGATGAGAACTAAAAAAAAGATAGAACAACTAACTATAATGTACTGCTGTGCAAGTATTTGTAGAGATAGAGAGAAAAGTTTCTAGATAAAAAAGAACACACTTTTATTAATTTCTTCCATAAACTTACATAGACTTATACTGTATTTAAAGAACTACTACTTACCTAAATTATCATCCACTACTTTTCTGAAAACAACTGGCCACTAATTCTAAAAACTACCCACTAGAGAACATATACCAAAAATAATAACTATACCAGAAAATACTCATGTAGTTTTTACAAAACTGCTTCTAAACCAACTCAATTCATGCATAGATCTTCCAGAAACAATTTTGAATTAATTCTCAACACTCCCTCTTTATTCAAAATTGGTAACTGCAAGTTTACTTTGAAAATTCTCAAATTTGCCTCATGCCAATGCCTTGGTTAGAATATCGGCATTTTGTTCTTCTGAGTTAATGTGCTTTAGTTCCACCACTTCTTCTGCCACTAAATCTCTGATGAAGTGTACTCGAATATCAATATGTTTTGTTTTTCCATGGAAGATGGGATTCTTGGTCATTGCTATGGTTGACTAGTTGTCACAAAAATCGATGGAGGTTGCTACTGCACCTAATCAAAATCAACAAGGATTCTTCTTAAAATCGGTGTACCTGAGCTCACTGTTGTGTATTTAGTTTCTGAAGATGATAGTGCCACTGTTGCTTGCTTTGAACTCCAACAAACCACACTTGTTCCGAGAGAGAAAACATACCCTAAAGTGCTTATTTTGTCTTTTGCACAACCTGCCCAATTATTATCACTATATCCAATTAGATTGAATATGCCTGAGTTGCCATACTAGAGTCTGTAATTGGTTGTGCTAGTAATGTACTTCAATACTTGCTCTGTTGTGCCAAAGTGATGTTTGGTTGGATTCTACATGTACCTAGAGATTACACCTACTGCATATGAGATATTTGGTCTTGTGTGAGCCAGGTAAATTAAGCCACCAACTAGGCTTCTAGACTTGGTTGCATCTATTGCTCCAATGCCATCTTCTTCTACCAGTTTCTCATTTACATTCATGGGAGTTATTGCAGCCTTGTAATTCTGCATCCCAAACTTCTTGAGTAAATCTCTAGCATACTTCCTTTTGTGATACAAAGATACTTCCTTCTTCTTGTTCCACTTCTAATCCAAGAAAATAGTGTAACAACCCCAAGTCTGACATCTCAAAAGTCTTCTTCATGCTTCTCTTAAATTCTTCCACCAATTCCTCATTAGTGCCCCTATAAATCATATCATCAACATACAAACAAACAATCAACATACCATCTTTCCCTTTCTTCTTAACATAGAGATTAGACTCACTCTTACTTATTTCAAACCCAGAATTTATGAAGTAGGTGTCAATTTTGCTCTAACATGCTCTTGGTGCCTGTTTCAACCCATACAGTGCCTTTACCAACTTGTACACCTTTTAATTCAAATCCCTAAAGCTGCTCAATATATGCCTCTTTTAATAGTTCTCCATTGAGAGACATTGATTTCACATCAAATTGGTAGTCTGGTTTCTCCAATTGAACTGCTAATGCCAACAACAACCCCACTGTCTCAAATCTAGCCACCAATGAAAGGGTCTCTTCATAGTCTACTCCATACTTCTAAGCATATCCCTTTGCTACTAACCTTGCCTAGTACTATTGCACACTCCCATCTGCACCAAACTTTGTCCTGAATACCCATTTGACCCCTATTGCATGTTTTCCCTCAAAAAGTTCAACCAGTTGCCATGTCTGGTTCTTTTTTATTGCTGTAAACTGTTCTTACATTGCTTGATGCCATTCTTCCTTCTCTGCTGCTTCTAAATAGGTTGTGGGGTCTACCGCGACATATAACACTTGTTTAGTCTCATACAATTCTTACAAAATTCTGGTCTTCCTTGCTGGAGTTTTTGGATTAGAATCGGTATGCATGGCAGCTCTAGTTACTGATCATGTGACCGGTCTTCTTGCTGATGTTGTAGCATTACTTGAACCACTTGCATTGTTACTTAAACTGTTAATTTATTGATGAATTTCAGCGCCTTTAACATCATCTTCTTCTAGTTTTACCATCTCTACTTCTTGTTCTGTTTCTTTCCATTTCTAGTTTGCATTTTCATCAAATAAAACATTTCCGCTCACAATAATTTTTCCATTGATTAGGTTGTAAAGTCTTTAGCCCTTAGGCTGTGTGCAGTACCCAATGAAGATGCATTTAATAAATTTTCATCTAGTTGATTAAGATGTATGCAATGCAGCCAAACACTCTTAAATGTCTAACTCCAGGTTTTCTCTCAGACCAAGCCTCAAAAGGGGATTTTTTTTTCATCACTGCTTTGGTGGGTGATAAGTTCAACAAATAAATAGTAGTTGCTACTGCTTCAACCTATAACAAGTTCAGCAAACCTTTTTATTTTAGCATGCTTCTAGCTAATTCTACCATAGTTCTATTTTTCTCTTTGCCACCCCATTATGTTTAGGTTTATAAGGTGTGGTTAATTCATGGTGTATGCCCTCATATTGATAAAATTTTGTAGATTGGAACTCTCCTCCTCTATCTGACCTTAACACCTTGAAACTTTTTTTCAATTGTTTTTCTACAAAGGCCTTAAACTTCTTAAACTTCTCATATGTTTATCTTTTATTTTGCAAGAAGTAAACCTAACTAGTTCTACTAAAATCATCTTTGAGAAGGAGAAAATACATGCTGCCACCTAATGATGTAGTTTCCATTGGTCCATACAAGTCAGCATGCATTATTTCAAGGATTTGTGTTGCTCTCTTTGCCTGACCTTTGGGAAAGGGTAATTTGGCTTGTTTTCCATATGTACGCCCTTCACATATACCTGTTTAATCAATCTCAGGCAACCTATAAACCATTTGTTTTTTATTCAACTATCTCTGCAAATGCCCGTATCTAAGATGCCATAACTCAGTTTGATTTAATTCTTTTATAGTCATTACTCTCTCTTTCATACCTGAGATTGCTAGTGGAAACAATTTGTTATTCGCCATTCTCACTTCTACTCATGTTTGATTCATGGTTTTATCCCTGATTACACAATAATTTCCTTAAAAAAGGATTGAATACCCACTCTCTATCAATTTTCCAATACTGAGAAGGTTTTGTGACAACTTAGGAATGAAATAAACATTATGCAACTATTTCGTACGTGCACTACTACTGTGCCCTTGCCTTCCACTTGAATCAATTTGTCATCACCAAGCTTGACGTTCAACTTATCAGTTTCATCTAATTCTTCAAACAAATGCTTGTAACTAGTCATGTGATTGGAATAACCAATATCAAGAAACCAGATGGTGCTTTCTTCAATTTCACCCTCTGTCTATGCTATAAAAAGCTTAGGTCGCTCTTTCTTCTCTTTAACATAGCTTACTTGATTTTCCTCTCTTTGCTTCTTATAGCACTCCAATTGAATATGCCCTAAGTTGAGGCAATAGTAGCATCAACGTCTTTCTTGGATCTTTTGTCAGACTAATATTGGTTTTTAGCAATAAAACTTCTTCCTCTGCCTCTTCCTCCTCTTCCACGATATCCTCTTCCATTTCCTCTACCTCTTCCTCTTGTGTTGCCATTTGACCTTTCTCCAGAAGTCTCCCCTTTCAGGTAAAACGCCTTCTCATGTCCTTTCTCTTTTAATCTGGACATCCTCGCTTCATGGGTCTATAATGATCCCATTAATTCATCAAAGGTGTATGTTGAGAGGTCATTAGATTCTTCAATTGCTGCCACCATGTGACTTAGACTTCTTAACACCTTTGCCACCATGGTTTGCTCTAAGAAGTTGTCTCCATATGCTCGAATTTTTTTGACAACAGTTGTGACTCTTGATAGAAAAATCTGCACTGATTCATCTGTTTTCATGTGTAATGTCTCAAAATCTCGGTGTAGACCTTGCAGTTTGATAGTAATAACTCGTGAACTTCCCTGAAATGTTGTTTTCAAGGTTGTCCATGCTTTTTCAGCCATGGTTGCTGCAGCAATTTTGGAGAATATTATCTTATACACTGCTTGTTGGATGAAGAACAGCGCTCTTACATCCTTCTTTTGGTTTTCTTGCATATTGGGATTTGGATTAGGGGTGCCATTATCTACTAAATCCCACAAACCATGTTACTTGAATAGAGTTTTCTTCTTAAAGCTCCAAAACTCATAATTCTCGCATTTTAAGAGTGGAATTGTTGGTTAAGTCACTTTAACTGTGTTGCTGCCATTTTCAGTTATCTTACCCCTAATAGATGAACTTGACTATGATACCAAATTATTGGATTGTTGAGAACTAAACAGAAGATAGAACAACTAACCATGCTCCACTGTTGTGCAAGTATTTGTAGAGACAGAGAGAAAAGTTTCCGGATAAAAAAACACATTTCTATTAATTTCTTACATAAGCTTACATAAACTTATACTGTATTTAAAGAACTACAACTTACCTGAATTATCATCCACTACTTTTCTAAAAATAACCCACTAATGCTAAAAACTACCCACTACAGAACATATACCAAACATAACAACTACACCAAAAAATACTCCTGCAATTTTTACAAAATTGCTTCTAAACCAACTCAATTCATGCATAGATCTTTCAGAAAAAATTTTGAGTTAATTATCAACTTTCCATAGTAACATACTTAGATTGATTAGTTTGTTTAGACTTGTAGGAATACTTCCAGTGAAATTATTGCCTCCAAGGAATAACACACTTAGTTGAGAAGACAAATTAGTGAGTGAGTTGGCAAAACACCTCCGAAGTTATTTGCTAGGTGGCCTAGGATGTTCAATTTGGTACAGTTCTTTAAGGATTTTAAGAAAATCAAGCCATTTTTAGATCTTCTTCCAACATATTGAAGCTGAGCCTTAATCTTCGAAGATTTTTCAGATTTCCCAAGATGACTGGAACTTGTCCAACAAAGCTATTGTTGCTAATATCGATTATTTCCAGTTTAGAAGCATTGACAAATGAATCGGAGATCAATCCAAAGAATCTATTTTCAACAATGCCAAAGAATTTGAGATTTAGGAGATTGAGGCCAATTTCGTATTGTGTAGTCTTACGAATTTGATAGAGATACTAATAGGCTCGTATTTGATGCATTATTATAGGTGAATTGTGTAGAATTTTGTGATAGATATTATGATAAATTGTTGTTTTTGTATTATCTTTAAGTGTTAGGAGTTTTTTTGGAAAAATAGAGCAAAAGGATAGCAAATTTGGGATGCGCAAAATGCAGAGTAGAAAAAACAAATTGCAAAAGAGGGTTTGGTGTGTTTAAAAAGTAAAAAAAAGACAGGTAACCGGGAGGAGAGGGGGAGGCAGAGAAAAAAAAACAAGGCAACCCCATGTAGCCTCCACTTACTGAAGCTCCACATGAAAAAAACGTAGCCCCCAGACACAAAAATTACACTGCCTCCATACGCAAACCATGCAGTCTCCAGACATAAAAGCAACGTAACCTTTAGAGAAGAGAGAGCCTTCAGCAGAACGAAAAAAATGGAGCCTTCATCATAACCTATTTTCACTCCATTCATGCAACCAGCCTGCCTCCACTCAGGCAGCTTCCACCAGCAAAAGATGCAACAGCTCCATTCCATTCTTAGCATTTTTTTTGTTATTTAGTTTCTTCATGAGTTTGTTTAGGGTTTTTGCTTGTGGATTGATTGGCATGATGATTTGTGGAAACTTAATTTCTCTTAGGGATTTGATGTTTTGATGATGCTTTAATATTACATTTTACTGGAATCCATGACTGAATATTCATACACTTGTTGATTTTCCTTTAATTTTTCTTACTTTAGACCATTGGAAGTTTGCTTGGTATAAATTCTACTTTGAAGAAAGGGGTTTTCCCTAAAAGATTGAAGGAATTTTAGCTAGGATTTTCTTGTGAGTTGGGAGACCTAAGAAACCTAGGAGGTGAAAATAGAAGGTTTGAGTTTGGAACTTAAGAAACTCTAGGAAGAACTTAAGTAAGGGATTATTAAGTGATGTCTAGAAGGGATAGATTAATTCACCTTTGGGAGAAGGGGATTAATTACTCTTAAAATTCACATACAAGGTTATGATTTTTCATTATGGAGGATAGTTAATTCAATATTAAGGTTGGCAAAAATATCATTCCCTAAGAGAAAGTCATTCCTCATTGAAGTTAATCCTTTTAATTAGTCAATTGCTGCATTCTTTTCTTAATTAGTTATTGCATAGATATGTCACATTCATAGTTATTTTGGTTGCATTGAATTGGGTAGTTGCTTTAAAAAAATCCTTTGAGTTTTTAATAATTCTTTACATTGCTTTTAAATTTTCAAAATTTCACCCAACTTGACTCCAAACACCGCTAGCTAGCGTAGATTTGAACTATCTCATAATCCCTCTAGACACGATTTGACTCTTATTGATTTATTACTCACTTCGACAATCGTGCATTTGTGGTTCACGAACAAAATTTAATTATCAGCAATTGAAAAGACACTAAGAGATGCAATATTAAAAAGGGTCTAAGGAATTGTAATAACATTTTCCAACAAGCTTATTGAATGAAAAACCTACTATCTCAAGCTTGGTATAATGACAAAAGTTGGATGGAATATCTCCCCCTAAAAAGTTATTGCTGAGAACAAAGTATCTTAACCGAAGTAAGTTGCCAACTTCCTATAGAATCTCACTTGTAAAACTATTGTTCCTTAGACCTAGAATCTTGAGAAAACTTAGATTTCCAATGTATGGTGAAATAATTCCAACCAAATCCTTTCGAGTTATGTTCGAGGATGTGATGTGACTCGTTGATGTCAACGATTGTATGTGATGCCATGCCTGTTGCAAAAGGAAGTGGAATAATTCTAGGAGCTAAAGATTCTAAAAGGGTCGTTTGATATATCCCTCCTGAATTGGAGCAAAGCAATCATATCATTTTTATTCCCTAAAAATTCAGCTTGATATTATCATTGGAAGATAGTGTATGGTAAAAGGATCACTTGCAGACAAACTGTTAAGATATTTTATATTTGACTTTATTTATATTTTGATATATTTGGTATATCTCTTATTATAAGTAAGTTGTTTTGGATTATGTATATCTTTTGTGATAAGGAAGTTGAATTGGTACGAAATTCCATTATCTTGAATTATGTAATATTTTTTGAAGTTAAGATAGTGTGGAAAGAAGAAATCCTATATGAGATAGAATCCTAAAGAATATAGGATTTATTGGAGATAAAAATGTAGAAGATTTATCAAATGTTTGTGTGGAAAAATAAGTAGCCTATTTATCAATTTTTGCAACTACATTTCTTTGTGATTTCATGAAAAATTACACGATGTATTTATTGATCTTTGCAGCTGTATTTTTTGGCACTTCAATGAAAATTATATGTTTTATTTATTGATTTGTGTTGCTGCATTTTGGGAGGTTTTGCAAAGATAACATATAAGTTTGACAGCAGACTTTTGTTTGTATAAGGAGTCTATCATATGACTAATATATAGTCCATCCATCTATAATTGCAACTACATTTTATGTGCTTCTATCATCAATTACATGTCTCATTGAGGATTTTTGTGGCCACTATTCGTGAGCTTCTCTGGTGATCAACCTACAAAGTTTACAACAAATTTTTGCTACACAACTTCCCAAGATTATGGTTTAATGCAGCTACACACACAGGGAGCATTCTATGACTCAAGTGTTCTTTTGTTTATGTTATTCTTGATTTAATCACTTGAGATTTATTTTTATCTTTATCTTCATTCGTTATTTCAAAATACTCTATTGAGGTTAGCATAAGATGATCATGTTATTAGGTATGAGATAACTTCCAAGGGTCTAAGTACGAGTGGACAACATCAAGAAGTGAGTGGTGTCGGCTCCATAATAGCCTTGTGTAAGACTATTGTAGTTCAGTGAAAGTTGATTAATCTGGGTGAGGACTCTACAGACGTAGGCCATCCATGCCGAACTGCGTTAACAAATTTTGTGTATTAATTTATTTATTACGTATTAAGTTTTTTTTTCTTGTGATTAAATTGTGGAAAATTTGCAATTGCTAATTTAGTTATTTATGATAAACAACCGTCAGTTTCAGCTTAAAGCAATTGTAGCAAAACATAAATCTTGCATAACTTCAACCTTGGGTTTTTCAATTGGTATCAAAGCTTGGTTCACCTAATCAAAACTTGGTGTGTTAAGTTGGTGTAGATCAGTATTCCTCACTCATGGCTACTAAAGAAGGAGTGTCCATTACAAGGCCACCGCTACTAGATGATTTTGTCTATCCTACTTAGAATTGAGAATGAAAGTATTTATTCAAGCACAAGGGACTAAAGCATGGACTTCTACATTCAATGGCTAGACTTATCCTACGACCTAAAGATCCATCTAAATGGACAAGGGCTGAAAAAGAGGAAGCATTTGGTAACTCTCAAATGATTCATGCAATTTTTTGTGCTATAGATGAAGGATGTTTCAGTATGATATCAGCATGTGAATTAGCAAAAGAAGCATATGATACATTACAAACGATACATGAGGGATCAAAATCGGTGATATCATCAAACTTCAAATATTGGCCACTAGATTTGAAGAGCTTAAGATGGAGGAAAGTGAAACTATTGGAGAATTTCATGAGCAACTGTGTGGTATTGCCAATCAAACACATCAACTTGGCAAGAGGTATTCAAATATGAAACTTGTCAAAGAAACCTTGAGATCATTGCCTCCTAGATTCATACAGAAGATTGTAGCTATTGAAGAAGCTTATTATATTACTGAGTTATCTTTGGATAAGGTAATTAGAATTCTCACAAAATTTGAAATGAACCTGTTGACAGACAAACGTGAGAAGAACAAAGGATTGGTGTTACAAGCCAAAGTCGCTAAATCTATGAATGATTCAAGAGACTACTGCAATGAAAATGATGATCTGGTGGTGATAACAAGAAATTTCAATAAGTGGATGAAGAAAATGAAGAAAGATAGATCTGAGTTTAGGATGAATGGTGGGAGTTAATCCAACTATAAATTCAAACAGTAAGCAAAAATTCAAAAAGGTGAAAATAAAGCAAAGAAAACACAATGTTATGAATGTCAAGGTTTCGAGCATATGCAAGTGGAATGTGTTAACACTTTTAAAAGTAGAAAAGGAAAGTCTCACACCAACACTTAGAGTGAAAACAAATTCGAAAGTAAGTATGGCAGCGAAGAAGAAATTGTGAGTCATCATGCTGCGTTGGTTGTTTTATATAAAAATAAGTCAAGTTTCTTGCTTAGTAGTAACCAGTGAAGAAACTGAAGATGAAGATTCAAATGTTTCAGTATCAATCTCCAATTCTAATAATGATACGATGATAATGACTCCGAATTTAATAAGAAAGATTTCTGTAAGGCCTATGAACTAATGTATAGCAAATGGGTGAAGATGTGTAAACAAAATGAGAAGTTAAAGAGGGAGAATTCTACCATGAAAGATGTTATTTAAGATTTGGAGATGAAGTTATTGTTAACAAAAGATGAACTTGATGAAACCAAGATAAAGCTGATCAATGTAGAGAAAGGAATAAGAATGTTGAATGGTGGTATTGAGAAGCTAGACGAATTGTCAGAAATTAGCAAAACAAAGGAGATTTTCAAGGTGTTGGATATAAAGGTGAATATTCTCAGGTGAATAATGAGCAAAATGGTGATGTTAGGTTTGTCAAAGAAGCAAGATCAACTAAGCAAGAAGAAATTTAAAAAAGAAGTAGAAAGTTAGTGCCTATATGTCAATTTTGTGGTGTAAAAGGTCACATAAGACCAATTGCTACAAGCTGCTGCAAATGTTATTCCATAATGCTCAAAAAAAAAAATCAAACATTCTTTAAAGAGTTTTCAGTAGCAGAGGCTACTAAATTAGATTTGGGTTATAAACAATCAACCACAAGCGCTTGTGTCTCTTAAATCCATGTGAGCCACTTCTCATAATGGATGGTACTTTGATAGTGGGTGTTCAAGGCATATGATAGGTGAAAGAAGTTACTTGATGAATTGTCAAAGTAGTATGGATGGTTATGTGATAAGTTGTTGTTCTTATAAATTCCTAGATCTATTTTGTCCTGGTTTTTGCATCAATTAATGTAGATTCTCCAAAGTTTTTGTGAAATTGGTACTG
>JAOSBO010021303.1:0-12163 GCA_027563915.1 Erythroxylum rotundifolium
TATTTACCTGAACCTTTCGGAAAGTCTCCAAAATTTCCTTTTCTTGTTCTTCCTTCTTTGCTTTTGCTAATCGACTCGGAAAAGGTGGTGGAAGCACCTTGTTTTGTACAAACTTTTGCGTCAACTCAGGTGGAGGTGCTGTATGTGTGATTTCTTCTTCTATTTCTCTTTTGGAATTTTTCGGAATTGGTTCTTGTAGCTCCTTACCACTCCGCAATGTGATAGCCTTTGCACTTTGTCTAGGATTAACCTCCGGTTGTGTTGGAAAATTACCAGAATTCCGTGCTTCCATTCGATTGAAAGCAGCTGCAATTTGACTTAACTGGGTTTCGAAATTTCTTTGTTGATTTTCCAAATTCCTTTGTTGATTTTCCATATTTCAGATACTTGCTTCAGTATTCCATTAAAACGTGTGTTAGCCGTCAAAGTTTGCAACATATCTTTCAAAGAAGACTTACCTTCGACATTTGCTGTCATATTAAGATTTTTTCAAGGCATGTACGGTTGCCTATAAGGTTGAAAATTCGTGGCTACTTGCTGCCCTTGAGGATTCTCATATTGCAAATTTAGATGATCGCGCCATCCCAAGTTATAGGTATTGAATAATGGGTCGTACTTCCTTTGATTTGGTCCAGCAAATCCTCCCACGACATTCACCTGTTCCGTGTTTTCTTCCTACAAAATTGGACATAAATTAGTAGAATGTCCTAACATTGAACATGTATCGCATACCTTAGCTTCTTCTTTTCTCGTGACCGCTAATTGTCGCACCAAAAAAGTGAGGTCATCCAATCTCTTTTCCAACGAGGTTGCACTAGCTTCATTCACGCTCTTGGACCCATGCCCAGTACAGATTCCAAATTATTGCGTGTTGAAGGCCATGTTCGCGATCAATTCTCTTGCGGCCGCTGGCGTTTTATCAACTAACGCACCACCACTTACGGCGTCAATCATGCTCCTATCAAAAAGCAAAAGTCCTTCGTAAAAATATTGAATTAATAATTGTTCGATTATTTGGTGATGCGGACAGCTAGCTCATAATTTCTTGAATCTCTCCCAATATTCATAGAGTGTTTCTCCCGTGTGTTGACGAATTCCACAAATCTCTTTTCGAACATTAGCTGCTCTCGATGCTGGAAAATACTTTTCAAAGAAAAGCCTCTTCATTTCGGCCCACGTTTGCACGTTTTCTTTGGCTGAATAATATAGTCAATCTTGCGCATCGTCTTTAAGGGAAAACGGGAAGGCTCTCAGCTTAATCTGCTATTCCGTCACATTAGTCGACTTCATACCCATGCAAACTACGTCGAATTCCTTCAAGTGCTTGTATAGGTCTTCTCCCGGTAAACCCCTGAAAATAGGTAATAGATGAATCAGCCTAGATTTTAATTCAAAAGTATTGTTATCACCTAAATTCGGGAAATTGATGCAATGTGGCTGTTGCACATCCGTTGGCGTGGCTAGTTCGCGAAAGGTGCGATTTGCAGCTATTTTGTCCATTCTTTGTGTCTCTTTTTCTTGTTTAGTCTGTTTTCGCAGTCTTTTGTTGTCTTTTCGATCTCAAGATTGTACTATAAATTATCTGATTGGTTTGAACACGTAACGTACATAAACTGTCAAAAATCCCCGGCAACGGCGCCAAAATTTGGTACTACTATCGCCTGCAACCAAATATAAAAGAAATCACTTCCGTTAAAACAAATTAATGTAGTTGCGGTAAGCGGATATCATTCCCATGAGGAATCTTTACAGTAATGAGTTGTGAATTCAAACGAAACAAATAACGAAAGTAAAAGAGGGGGGTTGTCTAATCACGGCAATATCAGAAAATCAAAGGAAAAATCTTGAATCGAAAGCAATACTTAAATCTGAAAAATGAATGAGAAAATACTTTGGTTCGGGTCACCAATGTTATCTTGCTATTATAGATCCTTGATATAAAATTGCAATCATTAGCAAACATTCATTGGGGAAATTTCTCTTAAGTGTAATGACTAAGAACATGTATCCTAGCATTCTTATTAAACAACAACCTAGATACGATCATAGGTATAATCGAATAATAACATTAAGAATCAAGAACCAATGAGCAAGTGAAATACATGTACGACATGCAATCAATCAAGAGAATATCTTCTTAGAATTTCCCACTCTAATGTAGAGAAGTTAATCCTAATTGCTACTTGTGATTATTGAAACTGAACGTCATATTTCGTTAATCTAGCAGTTGAACCAATTAATCTCTAGTTGTGCACTTAGAAACTAACAAATTCGATTAGAAAGAATAGATATGAAGATATCCAATGTTTATTAACAACATAATAAGTATCCGAAACATCTCACCATAATAACATGAAAGGTGGATCCCCTAAACCGAGACAAAAGATCTAGCTACTCATAATCAAATTGAAAACAAAAGAAATAACAAAGTAATAAGTCTCCATCCCTGGTTCTTTAATGAAAAATACGAAAACCCCAATTGAAATTGTGCATAAAACGTAAGAATAAAAGCAAGAAGAAATGTAGTAGCCTAATAACAATGTGTTCCCTATTCTAAAACCTAATGTATATATATCTGCGTTAATCAGCCAATCTCCTTCTTTTTGCTAATCTCTTCATTATCTTCTCTTGATTCTATCTAGATCAGGCACTCTTCTATTTTCGATAAGTAACTCCCTTGAAAGATGACAAGATGATCTTTAAAGATTGTATTTTGTTTGAATTTGACTTCTGGAATTTTATCTGCAGATTTTTTTTATCCTTAGGCGTGCCCACGCTTTGAATTTCTGTCAATTTGGAAATTTCGGATTTTCTTCCTTCTTTTGCATCTTTTTGATTCCATTTCGTCTCTAACGTGTTGAAAACCATTTGTAAACAATTATACGATAATTCTATCAATTCTAAATACTAATTTCAACACATGAACGATAATTAAGTCCAAAATAAGTGCAAATTAAATGACTTAACAATTTTTTCCTTTTTTTTGGGTTATTGCCTTTTGGAGGTTTAGTTCTGGTCTTCTTCACATCAATTTAATCAGTGGATTTCTTTTTGTCCATTTGTGTTTTCAAAGATTGCGTGGTAGCTTAGAAGCTCATTGAGAATGAGTAGCAAGTTGGGAAAAGGAATGAAACTATTTCTTGGGTTGCTTTTGTTTTTTTCCTTTTTGTTTCTGTTTCCATCTTAAGTTATTGCTTTAAACGATTGACCTATTGTTATTTCTGACTACTTGTTGCTTCATTTTGGTGCTCAAAGCTCCATAGTGAAAAATCTATTTTTTTAAATTTAACAATACCATCTTTAGAAATCCAGTTCATGGCGATGCTTTGACTTTGTAAATCCCCTCTTCATCTTCAGCCTTCAACAACTATGTCAGCTATAAGAGTTCTTTTCCCAAAAACCAGCTATGCTCACGTCACTCACAGCTTCTTTTCTTCCCATCTATACTCACGTCACTGTGTACTTCTCTTCCCAGCTATACTCACTTCACTCACTATTATCCCTCTCTATTATATACTCACGTTATTCGATCCTCGCGATCATTTATGGGTCCTCGTGATACCCAATTGAAAGAGCAGAGTTGTGGTGGCTGTTGGTGGTGGTGGAGGGTTAAGGGTGAGGGTAAGATGGACTTGCTTTGTATACTTAGAGTTATGAGTTAACGGCAAGTTGTGGGCTGTGAGTAAGTATGTGTACCGAACACAACCACTAAACTAGTGTTTCTGTATGTAGCCTTCACGTGTAATATTCGCAAAAACAGAATAAAAGAGATATGAAAGCAAGTAGGTAACGTAGCAGTGGAGATAGCAGAACCTGAAGATGGAGATAGCATAGCCTGAAGATGGAGAAACACAGCAGTGGAGATATACAAACCTGAAGATGGAGATAGCAAAACCTGAAGATGGAGAAACGCAACAGTGGAGATATACGAACCTGAAGATGGAGAAGAGTCGGCGGTGTAGAAACAGTTTTTTTAAAAAGAAAACGTGTTTTGATGAAAGAAAAAAACCTGCTTTAAAAGTTTACAAAAAACATCTTTTTTACGTTTTGTAAACTTTTTGTTGTTTTTTTTCTTCTGTTTTTAGAAAGTAGAAATGGAAACAACACTTGGCCAAACATGATTTCATAAATGGTTTGTTCTTTTATGAAAACCACAATGAAAAGCGGTTAAAAAAATAGAACCAAATAGGGTCTAAACAAAGAAAGGTGAAACCCCCTTCCTATAAATAAGATTCTGTTTGGTTGGGCTTATACTAGTAGAGCTTTTTTCTGTAGATCTTTTTTGTAGTTTGGAATTTGGCACTCTTGGATTTTCCTACAATAATAATGTTTAAGTTATTAAACTATCAAGTAATATTACCATCTATACTCACTTCACTCACTATTATCCCTCTCTATTATATACTCACGTTATTCGATCCTCGCGATCATTTATGGGTCCTCGTGATACCCAATTGAAAGAGCAGAGTTGTGGTGGCTGTTGGTGGTGGTGGAGGGTTAAGGGTGAGGGTAAGATGGACTTGCTTTGTATACTTAGAGTTATGAGTTAACGGCAAGTTGTGGGCTGTGAGTAAGTATGTGTACCGAACACAACCACTAAACTAGTGTTTCTGTATGTAGCCTTCACGTGTAATATTCGCAAAAACAGAATAAAAGAGATATGAAAGCAAGTAGGTAACGTAGCAGTGGAGATAGCAGAACCTGAAGATGGAGATAGCATAGCCTGAAGATGGAGAAACACAGCAGTGGAGATATACAAACCTGAAGATGGAGATAGCAAAACCTGAAGATGGAGAAACGCAACAGTGGAGATATACGAACCTGAAGATGGAGAAGAGTCGGCGGTGTAGAAACAGTTTTTTTAAAAAGAAAACGTGTTTTGATGAAAGAAAAAAACCTGCTTTAAAAGTTTACAAAAAACATCTTTTTTACGTTTTGTAAACTTTTTGTTGTTTTTTTTCTTCTGTTTTTAGAAAGTAGAAATGGAAACAACACTTGGCCAAACATGATTTCATAAATGGTTTGTTCTTTTATGAAAACCACAATGAAAAGCGGTTAAAAAAATAGAACCAAATAGGGTCTAAACAAAGAAAGGTGAAACCCCCTTCCTATAAATAAGATTCTGTTTGGTTGGGCTTATACTAGTAGAGCTTTTTTCTGTAGATCTTTTTTGTAGTTTGGAATTTGGCACTCTTGGATTTTCCTACAATAATAATGTTTAAGTTATTAAACTATCAAGTAATATTAGAGAATTATAAATCTAAAGTTAATTGCTTACCTTCAATTTCTTTTCTCAGCATTCGTCACTTGCATCAATAGTTTGATTAATAGGATTCCATCCTAGTCCAGTTTTCTTACCTACTAAATTTGTCCAAAGCTGCCACTCCTTTTTTTAAACCATCCAATTTATTCTTAAATTGTTTGTATTCACAATTCTTCTTAGTTTCATGAGCAACATTGTTATATTTTTCCATCCAATCTTGTTAAAGTGGTCATTTGGTCGATTTCCAACTAATGTTTCTTCTACAAAAATTTTAATTACAATTTCAAGAGTTCTATGATTTCACTCTGCCTTAACGCTTTTTTTTTCAATTTATCCCCACCTTGAATTTCTTATCTTGGATTTGACATTTTCTAATAAAAAAGTATAATATTAACAAAAGGAAATTGATTCACCATTTCATTGCAATAACAAGATATGTTTTCACTTCATTAAAAAAAATACTAACAGGTATCAACAACACATGATCCAGAAAACAAAAACCCACTGCATATAACAATGAATTTAGCAACTACAAGAAAATATAAAAACATAACAAGAATGACATAGACAAACGCATAATAAGCGTAACATATAGGCAAATAGCTTTTGAGGATTAAAATTTGACCATGAAACAGATAACAATGAATCCAACAAATATAAAATAATCAAATTTTTATCGTAGTATTTCTTCTTAACTTTGTCAAATTTTTTTAATGGAGCACTTGAGGCAATAACCAGTAGATCCAATGCTAATATGTTTCTTTCTCTTTAAGAGATTTTTTTATTTTTAAAATTTTATGAAAGGACATTTATATTTTGAAAGGATCAACAATCATATCACACAAAATCAAAACCAACTCATGGGCTATAAAAATCAAACACATAATGAGAAAAAAACGTGATAATTGAATAAAAAATGAAAACAAATAAATGATAATATAAAAACCTACAAATAAAATCAATCGAGGAGAACGAAAATGAAAGCACAAAATTAAACCAAAAAAACCCAGATTAATGTTTATGGACAAAATAATTATGCAAAAGAATGAAAAAAAAACCTCGATGTGTAACTTCTGAAATTATTTAAAGGGAGAGAAAGGTAGAGAGCTTCGATCAATGCTTTACTAAAAAAAAAAAAGAAAACCAGTTCTAGAGATCTGAAAAGCTATTAATAAAAGAAAAATTAAAAAGAAAATAGAAGGAGACTTGCTAGCAGACAACTCGGTGGCTGTCAGTGGTGGCTCACCCCGTCGATTTGTTAGAGACGTTGGTGGTAGATCGCAGCTATGAAGGCGCCGGTTATGAAAACTTTGGATGATAGGGGTTTTCTGGATGATTATACACGTGAAGGAGTAGCCGAGTGATTTATGGATATTATGGGAATTATTTGTAAATAATAAGCGTAAAAGTGACTAAAAAATAAGCTCATTAATTGATCTAAAAAATCTACTGGAAAAAGCCATTTGAGAGGCTTTTTTGAGAAGCCTCAACTTTGGGCTTCTTAAAAAGGTTTATTTTGACTACCAAAGAAGTCATATCTATTAAAGAAATACTTTTTATTCTACAACCAAACACTCATTTTTTTAAAAAAAGGCTTTTGTGGTGGAGAAAAGAGCTTATTGACCTCCCAAAAGCTCATCTAAACAGGTGCTAAATGGTGTGCCATTCAACGTCAAACACATTTTCTAAGCTATAATTTAGGGTAACCAAGCAACACATTAAATAGTCTCCCAGGGAACCAAAAAAGGAATACGTATGTTAGGTAGCATGTCACGAGTTACATATGGATCCATTCTTAATTCCGATATTAAAATTGCGGTATTTAGTATCAGTATATGACTATCATTAATATAGAGCTTGATAATCGGTTATTTATGTGCAATCAACGACAATAATATTGTAATTGCATTACATTTGATTGAAGTCATGCCAATTTCTTACGATAGATTTTCAAATATCTGGAAACAACTTCTTTATTAGTTAACTTCCACATATTTCACATCTTAGTGGAATTTTGCGTCTCAATAAGATTTCTATTAAATATTGTTGTAGATTTTCAATTATATCATCTCCTTTTTCAGATACATTCCTGAAGTAATTTTATTTTTATGGAAGAGGAAGTAATTCTAAATCCTTAATATTTAGAATATACTTTTGTTCGAAGTCCTCAACTTTATTTTGACATTGTTTATTGTAAAACATTTCTTCAAATGGATTTTTATATTATATATATTATTACAGGTAAAGACGTTATTAATTTTGACTCAATTTTAGATTATATGCACACGCTCCAGAAAACAAAATAATTATTTACTATTTATCTTATATAACAGTTAGATTACTTAACTAATATGTTTACAAACAATAAACGCGGGCTAGTAGTGTTGGCGGGTGAAGGAGTGGGCAAAACAGTTCTAAATAAGAAAGAGAGACAATCTGGCAAGAAAATCAGAGCAACCAGACGTGGAACTGGAAATGTCTACAATGAAGCTTGAATCATTTAAAGAAAAACAATCAAAACATCATCTTCTACTATGGAGCTTGCGTGCTTCTCTGTCGACTATGGAGATTGGGGAAGCCTCTCTCTCTAAAGATGAATTCCCAGTTCTTAGTAAAGAAGCCCTTCAAGGCTCCCCGAAGATGCACACTAACGGGTCCCCAATAGAGGTGGGGGAAAATACGGCGGATGAGTCATGACATAAATTGAACCCTAAATAACACAACAAAGGGGCTCAACATCACTGCTTTGATTGAACTTCTGAAGGCTGGAGCAAAAGTGTGATCGTCATCACTGGTCAGTTTTTTCTGTCCAAAAGAGTAACCTTCCTAGCAGTTAATGCATGAGCTAAAGCCAAGTGGGGGAAGAAGGGGCTACAAAAGGCCATGTTGAGAGAAGATGACTCAATTTTATTCAAATTTGCTGATGATTCCTGCTTGTCGTAAATAGTTGAATAGGGTTGGTCGACAAAATCTGCAAGTGTACAGAATTGTTCCTAGTTCCTACACATCAAGTATTCCAAAGTCGTATCCCACGAAGACTAAAATACTCATTACTAAATTAATCCTAATTACTTGAACAAAAATGACAAGAAAATTAAAATTTGATTGGATTTGAGTGAACAACCAATTGTAAAGACTATGAATAAACAAACAAGGAAAATTTCGATGTTGAGATTTAGGGCTTCGTGATTCACCAATTTAAGGAATTGATCGATAAATTATGGAATTGATTGAAGACAAGTTATAATAACAGCTGCATAATTTCACTTATATTCTCTCTCAAGACATACATGAATACCCAATTAGTTGATTACCATTTCTTAATGTGAAATCTAACTAGTCAAATTCATTAAGAACAAGCAACCATAAGTTATTACACTAGTTTAGGACATCATCTCTATCTCTAAATCTAATGTGTTTATCTTCCTAATGCATAAATCACACTTCACTTCTTAGTCCATCATATGATTTCTAAGATTGCATCTATAGTGATCAAGCATAGAAACAACAATGAAGCTCAAGAAAGATAAATATGACTCAAAAACTTTCATTCAACACGAATCAATCCATAAAACATCAATCAATCCACAAAATAGGCTACATCTCTAACCCTAAATGGGGCTTAGTTCTAGCACATGATAACAGAATCTGAACAAATAGAAACAAGCAACATTTAAGACAGTGTACAGAGAAAAAGTTAAAAGAGCACAAAAACAAGTTTGCTTCTCTCTCCCTTCTTCCTTTTCTTTTCCTCTATTTTTGTGCCTCTTTTGTTTCTGCCTTGCTTTCAGTGCCAGATCCCTTATTTAGGTCTTTAAAGCGAATATATATAGTGTCTTGGGTTAAAAGAAACCTAGTCTTTGCTATACAGGGGAATAAAAATTGTGTCTGCACTGTCAATGTCCGTTAGGCGGACTTTCTTGGGTCTTTAGAGCAGTTTGGACAGTGAATGTCTGTTAAGCGGACACTCAAGGGTCTATCAGCCTTCTTTCTTTGCTGATGTCCATTTGAAGGGACTTTATATCCGTTAAGTGGATATACACTGAGCATCTTTAGAAATGTGCACTTTTGACCCTTCAAAAAGTCAAATCTTTCTTTGCAGTCTTCATGAAGGTTGTAGAGCTCGAAGTCCTCTTCGAAAGTATACTTGAATGAATCTAATCCGACACCTACAATGAAAGTTATGTGGTTTGCCCAAAATCTCTCCAATTGTATCTATTAAGCAATAAATTTGAAATGTGAGAATTAACCAATTAAAGTGCATAATTCAAATGAAGATAAGTCAAATTAGCTCTAATTCATCCCAAAATCATATATAAATAATTTGACTTATCAAGGGTCCTTGGCACTTATGTGACCAACTGCTAATTCTAGAGAAGTGGAGGCCGGGAATGAACGTGGGCCGAAGCCTGTTTAAGGTCACCCCTATACGGGTTCATTTCCATAACCATCCGCTAAAGTTCTAGACGGTTGCAGGTCTCAGTTATGTGGCTAGCTCCTTAGGTAAGCCAGTTTGTATGGATTCGTAAACTGCCTTTATGGAGAGGATAGGTTATGGGAATTTCTATATAAAAATTCCTAAGTGTGCAGTTCTGCCTAATAGCCTCTCGATTCTTAGGCTAGGAGAGAATAGGAAGATGGAAAAAGTGGTGATTCCTATAAGCTATTTGTTAGAGCTGCCGGCGAGATTTAGAGAGAGAGAGCTCTAGAAAGTAGAGAGATAATTGATTTTCAATAATCAGATTAACTGTTATCGATATTGTACACCAACAAAATTTATAGACAAAGCCCAATGGCCTCAATTAGCAATTTGGTTCACAATATAACAATCTCCACCTTGAATCAAATTGCATCTGAAGTAAACAAAAAATACACTAGCAGCATGCTAGAAACAAACTGACATCAAACTTGAGCAAAGCTTGAACTTTGTAATCGGAAGAGGCTTCGTAAGCATATTGACTAGATTTGAATCGATACCAATCTTCTCAGAGGAATCTTGTCTTCCAAGATCACATCTTGAACAAAATAATACCGAATTTCAATGTATTTCGTTTTCTAATGATACGGGCTATCCTTGATCAAATGAATGGTGTTTTGGTTGTCACAAAACACTATGATAGGAACCTTAAAGAAGACATCTCACCAACAAATTCCTTGAGCCAAATAGCCTCGATAATTGCTATAAACTCGGCCTCGGTACTTGAAAGTGCAACGGTGGCTTGACGTATAGACTTCTAACTAATTGCACAATTTCCAAAGGTGAAAACATACCCTGTCAAAGAACGCCTCTGGTTTAAATCACCCGTAAAATCCGCATCCACAAAATCATTACCAAACTCTAAACGAGCATTAATGGTACCTCTCAAATAGCAAAAAATCCATTTCATTGCTTCTTAATGCCCTTTCCCGGGATAAGAAAGATATCTACTTACCACACTAATGGCTTGAGCTATGTCGGTTCAAATACACACCATCAAGTACATCAGACTTCTGACCGCACTTGAATATGGAACCTTTTCCATATATTTCTTCTCTTTATTGGATTTTGGGCTTAAAGTGCCTGAAAGCTTGAAATGCGCATAGGAGTTGAAACAACCTTGGTCTTCTCCATGCCAAAATGGCATAACACTTTTTCGACAAAACTCTTTTGTGAAAGAAACAATTTTCTCTTGGACCTATCCTTTGTGATCTCCATCTCGAGAATCTTTTTGGTGGCCCCCAAATTTTTCATCTTAAATGCAAAACTTAGTTGCTCTTTTAACCTCCTAACTTCTTTCAAGTTTGAGGCTGCAATCAACATATCATCCATATAGAGCAGCAAGTAAATGAAATCACCACCATCCAACTTCTTGAAGTAAACATAACTATCAAAATTAGAACGATGGAAATTGATAATTACCATGAATGAGTCGAATTTCTTATACCACTATCGTGGTGATTGCATAAGGCCATAAAGGGACTTCTTCAAAAAACACAATGTTCTTCTTTCCTAGAACCTTAAAACCCTCCGGTTGACTCATGTAAATTTGCTCCTCCAAATCACCATGCAAGAAGACAGTTTCCACATCCAATTGCTTCAACTCCAAATCCTTCATTGCTACCAACAAAAGCAAAACTCAAATGTAGGTATGCTTGACCACGGGAGAAAACACATCATTGAAGTCCACACCTTGAACTTGACTATTTCCTTTAGCCATAAGCCTTGCCTTGTATCGAAAAACCACTGGATTTGAGCCATCAACCTTTCCCTTGAACACCCATTTGCAACCCACAATCCTTTTACCACTAAGAGGCTCCACAAGAGACCAAGTGTCATTTTGTT
The DNA here is from genome assembly GCA_027563915.1 of Erythroxylum rotundifolium. Classification (NCBI taxonomy): domain Eukaryota; kingdom Viridiplantae; phylum Streptophyta; class Magnoliopsida; order Malpighiales; family Erythroxylaceae; genus Erythroxylum; species Erythroxylum rotundifolium. The sequence goes on from JAOSBO010021303.1 coordinate 11,586, forward strand.
GCAATGATTGTAACTCTTCATTCATCGCGGCAACCCAATTGGCTGCATCTTTAGAAGAAATGTCTTCCTTATAAGAAGATGACTCACTATACTCCACATCTTTGGCAACTGCCAAACAATAAGCAAAGTCGGAGTATCCATACCTTATTGGTGGTCAAATTTCTCTTCTTACTCGGTCCCTTACCAATGCATATGGTTGTGCCTCTTCTTGGCTTTCCTCCAAATTGGCTTCATCACGTGATATTACATCATCACCTTCTCGAACCGGTACTTCAAACTCGACCTTCTTCGCAACTGTCTTATTTTCCTTGATAGTTGGCTTTGGTGCAACATCTTTTGCCTTCAACATTGCCTTCTTATTGAAAATGACATTTCTCGAAATGAAGAACTTAGATGATTCAGGACACCACAATCTATACCCCTTTCACATTTTTAGGATACCCAAGAAAAGCACACTTCTTTGATCTAGATTTCAACTTCCCTTCATTCACATATGCATATGCGGGACAACCAAACTCCCACAAATTTGAATAATCGGCCGGCTTACCCGACCACACTTCTTCTGGTGTCTTCAATTT
>JAOSBO010021310.1:0-12162 GCA_027563915.1 Erythroxylum rotundifolium
GAAATGGAGTTCATTGATTAAAACCCTAGACTTAAAGAGTTCTTTAAGGTTTATCATTCGAAAACTTAGTGAATTTCACTCCCCAAAGATTTGTTTACAACCATGATAGTCAAAACTCATTTTCAAGAGGATTTTATCGAATTTGATCATGGTTTGAGTTTTCACTTTCATTTCCAAAAAAATCCAAAAAAACCTTTTTAAAGACTTTTCTTTCATTTAGTTCAATTCATTTAGTTTAATCAAAAAAATCCAAAACCCCACTCTTAACTAATTTAGTTTGCATTTCATGACAATTGGGCTAGCTTAGATCGTTTGCTCTAGGTTCCAATTAAGTGAACCCAGGGTTGCACTTTATATTGCAATCCTTGGAATTAATTTTTTGTTGATTCGGTTTTCAAAGGAGTGATCGAAAGACTCATCCACACACATATCAAAAATGGCATCGTTGCCGGGGAACCAAGCAATTGGTTTTCTTTAGGATAGTCGTTGTCATCTTTGTTTCTCATTGATAATAGGAATCTTTTCCTCTAGATTTCATTTTGAATAGTTTGATTTCATACTTGTCCATAGTATAGTTTTTAATTTTCTTTGCATAGCATACATTTTGAAAACACAAACAAAAGCATACTTTCACAGTTGGATTTTTGATACGTAGCATATTTAACACATACCCATTTTCATACATACTCTTACACATCATACACTCACATCCTTCACATCTTAGCTTTTATTTGACTTTTTGTTTCTGTGAGTAAATTTGTTACAATTTCTTTCATTTGACTTTTCTTTTTTGCATGCCTCGGAGAGCTAGACTTGTTCCTTTCCATCCTGAGATAGAGAGATGCTTAAGGAAGATTAGAAAAGATAGGAAAGAACAAGAGAGAAGAAGGATAGTTGTGGAAGAGGAGTCGAATCAGCCTACTAGTGAGAGTGAGTCGAGAGAAAGAGTGATCATGACTGAGAGTCCTGCTTTTCTACAAAATCCTAACTTTCATGCCAACCAACCTAGAAGTGGTGATAATGGAGGAAATGGAAAGCATGAGAGAGTTGGAGAGAACAATGGGAATTAGAGACAGAGAACCATTAGGGAGGCAACAACTTTTGATGTGAATTATGATCCATTTACTGCTGCTTGTCCTAATTTTGATGTTAACTTTGAAGTGAAAGGATTACTTATTAATTCTCTTCCTAAATTTCATGGTTTGGCAGGAGAGGATCCCTACATGCACTTACAATCCTTGTTTATAATTTGTCAAAGTATGAAGCCAGTGAGAGCTTCATTAGACCAAGTTCTATGGAAGGTTTTTCATTTATCCCTGGAAGGAAAGGCACAGGAGTGGTACATGAGCCTTCCAAGACATATGGCAAATGTCTACCATAGCTGGGCCAATTTGAGGAAAGCTTTCTTAGAGAAGTATTTTCCAGCTTCCAGGACTTCATCAATGAGGAAAGAGATTTATTCAGCAAGGTAAGATTATGATGAGTCTCTTTATGATTATTGGAATCGCTTCGAAGACCTACTGTCCAGATGCCCCTATCACCAGATACCTGAAGAGTAATTAGTGCAGTACTTTTATGATGGGTTGAAAAGTCAAGATAAGGGTATGTTGGATGCGACATCAAGAGGTTCTTTGATTGATCTTATAGCTTCAGAAGCATAGGATTTAATCAAGAAGATGGCTCTGAATCATCAACAGTATAGTGTGAGAGATACCAAAGGGGTCCATGAGTTGGGATCTTCAATAACTCAAGTTAAAAGAATGGAGAGTCTGGAGTCTAAGGTTGACTCATTAGACAACAGAATCACTTCACAATTGTCTTTCATCACTACATAATTGAAGAACATGAATGTGCATCGACCATCATCTTCAATGGATCTTACTGTACCCAGTTGTGATACTTGTGGGTCGGTAATGCATATAACCAGTGTTTGCCCAGGTCGGTACAAGGAGGTGTCAACAGTGTATCTGGGAAGAACAAATCAGAAATGGGACCCTTACTCCAACACTTACAATGAGGGAAGATTTAGTTGGAGGAATGAAGAAGGGAGAGCTCCAAACATATTTCAACAAGGAGGAGGAACTGGTACTTCCACTAACTAGCTCTCCAACCCACAGCAAGCTCTAACTGTCCCAACCAAAGAGGACACCAATCAACTGCTACAAAATATGATGACTTTGATGAAGGAAGAGAGGAATTTTAACACCAATCAATTAAATGCACTAGCCACGCTCATCCAGTAGGATTCCTCTAAAACAACTGCTAGGTTCAATGCTTTAGAGAAGAGAATGGTTGCTCTTAACACTATAAACTCTTTTGTTTTTTCTCTGTTATTTTCATCTCAATCATCTAAACTAAGCAAGCAGGTGACATACAAATAAGTTCGATAGTTCGAAATATGTCAACAAACAAGGGATGTTTCTAAATTTCTAATATCTTTATTTAATCAAATCCTAAATTTAAGAAGTTTACTTGAAATTGCTTTGAAATTATTCATTGTTGAATTTTCAATTTGTTTGTTATTATGTTATTAAATAATTAGTATTTGCTTCTAAATAGTAATCAATGGTGAATTCATGATTTACAATTGAAATTATCAACCAATGGTGAATTCATGATCACGTATAATTGAAATTGCTTTGAAATTATTCATCGTTGAATTTTCTATTTGTTTGTTATTATGCTATTAAATAATTAGTATTTGCTTCTAACTTCTAAGTAGAAATCAATGGTGATTTCATGATTTATAATTGGAATTATTATTTAATTTTAGGAATTCGTAAACATGGGAAAACCAAAGACAATCCATTCTTATTTTACGATACAAACTGAAGCTTCTACCTCTAACCGTATTCAAGAGGTTCCGGAGAATATCGATGCTACAATTGTTACTCCTATTGTTGTTCAGCATATGCAATTAGATGATTCGGATGAACCTAAAATAATTGATATCGACATAACAACTGTGGTTTGTGATCCTGGTTTACGTAAACAAATTTGGAAATATCCTGTAAACCAACAAGATGAAACTCGTCAAGCTTATATCAAAGCTAGTCCATATCACCAAAAACTTGATGAATATCCTTTACTAGATGATTGTCATTTTTGTTACTCTTAGTTTGCACAATTCCCTCGTGATTAGAGTATTCTCTAACTACTCATGGTGCATATTGTTTTCCATGCTACCTTTTCGACAAGGCCCCATCTGGATAAGGACAACGTGCAGCAAGTAAATTTGTTGATGGAGGCTTTAGAAAATGGAAGAAAGTCAACAACGGAGTCAATTATGCTTTTCTTAAACATGTGGGAAGAAATCCTAATTCGGTTCACAAAATAGTCGTTCAAGCATGTTGTGATTTGATGAATTCTTCACAATATATTGGGTCTTTTATTGAAAAGCATACTTTCACACAGATTGAAATCAATCGATTGTGCCTTCAAGTTTCTATTGATGTTATTCGATGGCTTACATTTCAAGCTTGTGCTTTTCGAGGACATGATGAAAGTCTTAACTCCCTTAATCGAGGTAACTTTCTTGAACTCATTATATTATTGGCTTCCTACAATGAAAGAGTCTCAAGTGTGGTTTTGAATAATGCTCCTGATTATGTCCCATATACATCATCGCAAATTCATAAAGAAATTCTCTCTATCTTCTCTAATAAAGTTAAAAGAGAGATTTGTGAAGCAATTGGAGAGGCAAAATTTTGCATCATTGTAGATGAAGCTCGTGATGAGTCCAAAAGAGAGCAAATGGCCCTTGTTTTGAGGTTTGTGGATAAAGAAGGGTTCATACCCGAACGCTTTTTTAGCCTTGTTCATGTGAAAGATACTACTACTTTTACTTTGAAAGAATTGATTTTTTTCATCCTCTTTCAATATAATTTACTTGCGTAAAATATTCAAAGATAAGGATATGATAGAGCTAGGAACATGAGAGGTTAATGGAATGGCTTGCAAGCTTTGATTTGTAATGAGTGTCCATACGCTTATTATATTCATTGCTTAGCTCATCATCTTTAACTTGCTTTGGTTGTTGCTTCTAGAGAAGTTGCTTGTGTTCATCAATTCTTATCCAATCTAGTTTTCATCATGACCATTGTTACTGCTTCTAGCAAACGTAATGATGAGTTGAAAGAAGCTCAAGCTACTGAACTTGACATAAAGATTGCCAATAATGAAATTGAATCAGGGAGAGGGAAAAATCAAGGGAACACTTTGAAGTGTGCTAAAGACACTCATTGGGGTTACATTTGGCATCAATTTCTAGCTTGTTAAAGATGTTCAACGCTACCTCCTTACTCTTGAACAATATTGCTAAAGAGGGAGCTTCGTAATCTCAACGTGGAGATGTTGAATTTTCTTGGAATCAATTATTATCTTTTGATTTTATTTTCATTCTAAATCTTATGAAGAAGCTTATATAAATTTCTTAAATCCTTTATCAAGCTTTGCAGTGCCAATCTCAAGATATTTTGAATGTCATGCATCTTGTGTCAACTACAAAAACACTTATGCAAAATTTTAGCAATTCTAGATGGGGAAGTTTCTTTGCAAAAGGCTAAGCATTTTGTAAAGAACATAAAGTTACTATTCCTGATATGGATTTTGAATATATTACAAGGCATGGTCAATGTCGCAATCAACAAAATGAAATTACTGTTAAGCATTACTATTGAGTTGATGTGTTTGTTGCAACAATTGATTATCAATTGCAGGAACTAAACAGTAGATTTAACAAACAAAAAGTGGAGTTACTTGTTCTTAGTTATGCTCTTGATCTAAGAGATGGCTTTAGATATTTTAATGTTGATCGAATCTACAAACTTGTTAAGAAGTTCTATCCAGGAGATTTCACTGAGCAAGAGAGATTACTTCTTAGAATGCAATTTTAGCACTTCAAACTCGACATTCCTATGCATCTTAGGTTTGAAGGACTATTTGCCATTCAAGAATTATGTCAAAGATTGGCAGAAACAAAAAAACCACTATCTATCCACTTATTGATAGATTAGCTAGGCTTGTTCTCACTCTTCCTGTATCGACAGTAACTATAGAGCGGGCTTCCTCATTTATGAACATAGTTAAAATAAGGCTTCAGAAAAAGATTAAAAATAAATTTTTAAATGATTTTTTGACTGTTTGCATCGAAAAGGAAATTGAAATGAAGCTTAACACATAATCAGTCATTGATAAGTTTAATCTATGAAAATTCGTTGAGCAAAACTTCAACACAACAAACAGAAATTATTATTTTATTTTATGTAAGACATTAGACTTTTATATTTTTATGTAAGAAGACTATTTTGTCTTAGCTTTTATATCATTTTGTAATTTTTTGAATTAAATTTTTAAGTCCATAGAGATGGTTTTATGATTGAGTTTTAATATTTCTTTTGATTCGCCCCCTTAAAAATTAGCCGAGCTCCGCCACTGGTAATGAAAATATTTATTATTAATAAAACAAAAGAGTTTGGTTTTTATGAGCATTATATATCTAGTCATAAGGTACCGAGATTCTTTTGTAAGCAATATACATATACATAGAGATGTATGGGAAACATGTATATTATAAGAAACTAAAATAATGGATTCACAGTTGAATAATCAAGTTGGTCGCTTGATTATGGTTTAGACTATAATGTAACGATTTATGGTTTAGACTATAATGTTACGATTTATCTCCGGGTAAGTAAAAGAGTTTACTTCAAGGGAATGATGAGTTTCATATCATAATAGTAGTTGACTATTGATAATGGCACTATTAAATGAATCTGGAATCAAGTATGTTTATAAAGAATAAAGTGGACTATTACTTTAATCTTAAAACATACAACTTAAGCATATGTTTATTATGGGCCACAATCTTAATGAGTGGTGAACTCATATGTGTTTCATTATAATTCTTGATATGAACGGAATGGATTTTTACAAAGTATTAATCTAGTGTCTACACGTTGGAATTATTAATTGAAACATGTATTAGGGAACATTCACTCAAATAAAAAGTTTGTGGTGATATCATCACTTCTAGATGTTTTGTGAAGATTGGTGATTAAACTGGCGCAAGTAGTTTGATGGACTAGCTACCCATCAAGCCTTGACACCAAGATGAGATCTTGTATGTTAATCTCCATATATAGTAAAACGGGGGATCTAGATAGAAAAACCAACACAAGGGCAAAACAGTAATTTTACCCTTTATTATGTGGATGGCTATAATATGGATCATATTAGAGTTTGCAATTTGACATATTGAAACATGTGTTCTCATAATATTTAGTAATTCAAGAGTTCAACTAATTATCTTTAATGGAATGACATTTAGTTAACAAGTTAAAATTAATTCTAATGAGATTAAATTAATTCTGGGCTTATTGGAGCTTCAATTATCTAAGTCCAATAAGATTCCCCATTTGACTTCAAGGAAGGTTATCAAGCTAAGTAAGAAATATAAATGGAGGTTTTAAAGCCCATGATTGAATGTTGGGCTTTTACTAATTAATGGTTAATTAGAAGCCCAAATGAACATTTAGAAATGGGCTAAGCTTTGGTTTAATTTAATTAATTAGATTGATTAAATTAAAAAAGTTATTAAAGATAAATGGAGATGGAATTTCGGTTTTAATGGGTAAATCTGCTGCTGCACTTTTAACATTAGTTTACGACATTCGAGATGTTTTATAACATGCTTTATCATCATTAAATGGCTTAATAACCATATCATTGAATGGTTTCAAGTCAAGATAGCAGATGGATCCTATGTTTTAGCAGAATCAGTGGGAGTAGTTATCTTGGATTTTCCTAGTGGTTATAGGTTATATTTGGACAATGTTCATTACATACCAATGATTGTAAGGAAAATGATTATTGTTTTTTTGACTAATAAGATCTGGTTATTCCTTATATTTTGAAAATTTTGTTTCAATATATGAGAATAAGGATTTTATTTGTAATGTGATAATTAAGTAGGGATTGTTCTTTATAGAACCTATGACAGGCTCACTAAAGACCATAGAGTTGATAAAACCAAGACAATCCAATGTCTCGAGCATTAATTCAAAATATCTGTGGCACTTAAGAATTGGTCATATCAATCAAAAAAAAACTTGACAGGTTAGTAAAGGATGGGATCTTTATAGGCTTAGATAATGATCCATTACCTACCTATGAATCTTGTATTGAAGGAAAAATGACTAAGGCCTCATTTCCTTATAAAGGAAATAGATCTGAATCCACGTTGGACTTGGTACATACTGATGTGTGTGGGCCTATGAACGTACAAGCTAAAGGAGGATATGAATACTTCATAAGCTTTATAGATGTTTACTCAAGACATGGATATTTGTATTTGATGTATAAAAAGAGTGAATCCTTTGAAAAGTTCAAAGAATTCAAAGCCAAAGCTGAGAAGCAGCTAGGCAAGCCATTAAAACAACTTCGATCAGATTGAGGTGTTAAGTACTTATCTGGCAAGTTCCAGCAATATTAAATTGACAATGGAATTGTTTCCAATTTGTCAGCTCCTCGAAAACCTCAATAGAATGGTGTAGCTGAGAGGAGAAATAGGACTCTATTCGAAATGGTAAGATCAATGATGTCCTAAACTAGCCTTACATAATCGTTTTGGGGATATGCCACACAAACAACAACATATCTTCTTAACTTTGCTCCATCCAAATCGGTGGAGTTGTGGACTAGTCAGGTGCCTTCATTGTGGCACTAAGGACTTGGGGCTGCCTAGCCAATGTTCAAAGGCCTGAATCCACAAAGATGGAACCAAGGCCAAAAGTATGTTTGTTTGAAGGATATCCTAGAGTAACTAGTGGGTACTATTTTTACAGCCCTCAAGATAGGAAGGTATTTATGTTAACAAATACAACCTTCCTAGAGGAAGAGTTCGTGAGAAATCACAAAGGAAAAAGTGAAGTAGTACTCAAACAGTTACCTATTTCTTCCGAACCAAGAGTTGATTTGGATATAGCAGAACAAGTTGACGAAATGGATTCAAGAGTTGAATCGGAAGAGCAACCTGAACATCAAGTTGTGCCTAGACATAGTAGGAGGGTTGTTAGATAGTCAGATACGTATCTAGGTCTAGGAGAAGGCATTATAGCCATCTCAGACTAAGAAACGGATCCCATTACTTATACTCAGGCTATTAATGATGTTGATGCAGAAAAATGGCTCAAGGCTATGGAATCGAAAATAGATTCCATGTGCACTAACGAACTCTTGATCCTTGTAGATCTACCACTAGGTATAAAAGCCATAGCGTGTAAATGGATCTACAAAAGGCAACGAGGATCAGATGGAAAGGTAGAGATCTTTAAAGCTAGACTGGTAGCTAAGGGTTATACTCAAAAAGAGGGTATAGACTATATGGAGACTTTTTCTCTAATTTCCACGCTTAAGTCCATCAGAATTCTTTTAGCCATAGTAGCCTATTTCGATTATGAAATATGGAAAATGGATGTCAAGACTACATTTCTTAATGGAGATCTTGAGGAGACCATTTATATGGCCCAACCAGAAGGTTTTGTTGAGCCAGGTAATGAGCATAAGGTATGTAAATTGCAAAGGTCCATTTATGGACTTAAGCAAGCATCTAGGTCTTGGAACATTAGGTTTGATAAATCTATCAAAACCTATAGTTTCATACAAAACCTAGATGAGCCTTGTGTCTATAAAAGGATACAAGAAGGAAAGGTTATTTTTTCTAATTCTATATGTTGATGACATTCTGCTCATTAGGAATGATGTAAGAATGTTATCTACGATTACGGGATGACGTAAAGAACAGTTTTCAATGAAGGATTTAGGAAAGGCTACCTATGTTCTAAGGATCAAACTTATAAGGGATCATAAGAACAAACTGATAGCCTTGTCTCAACTAAATTACATTGAGAACATGCTCAATAAGTTATCTATGCAAAATTCCAAGAGAGGTTTCACACCATCTAGATATGGAATCAAACTTTCAAAGGAGCAAGCACCTAAGTCCCAAAAGGAGGTCGAACCCATGTATAATACTCCATACGCTTCAATAGTTGGAATTTAATGTATGCTATATTTTGCACTAGACCAGATATCAGTTATACAGTGGGACTGGTAAGTAGATTCCAATCCAATCTAGGAATGGAGCATTGGATTGCGGTTAAGTGTCTACTGAAGTATCTTCGTAAGATGAAGAACTTAATGCTTCTTTTCTCTAGAAGTAATCTTATTCCAATAGGATATACGGATTCCGATTTCCAATCAGATGTTGATTTAAGAAAAATCAACTTTTGGTTCTATATTTGTTGTAGGAGGTGGAAACATAGTCTAAAGGAGTATCAAGCAATCTTGTGTTGTTGATTCGACTATAAAGGCTGAGTATGTTGCTGCTTATGAAGCAACAAAAGAAGTAGTTTAGCTTTGTAAGTTCCTAAATGATTTGGAAGTGTTTTCTGAGGTAGAAAAGGCCATTACACTTTATTGTAATAATGGTGGGGTAGTGGCTAATTCTAAAGAACCTTGAAACCATAAAGCTGCCAAACACATTGAGAGAAATTATCATCTCACAAGGGAGATAATAGAATGTGATGAAGTCAATGTGGTAAAGATTCCCATGAAGCAAAACCTTGTTGATTCATTTATGAAGACATTGTCTCAAAAGAGTTTTGAGGGTCACCTAGCAGGGATGGGAATGAGGGATATGTCAAACTTGCTTTAGGGCAAGTGGGAGATTTTTGGAGTTATGTAAACATAGTGCCCTGGAAAGCAAGTGTATTTACTTATAACTTAATTTTCTTCTAGTTACTTTTGTAATGAAAATATTTATTATTAATAAAACAAAAGAGTTTGGTTTTTATAAGCATTATATATCTAGTCATAAGGTACCGAGATTCTTTTGTAAGTAATATACATATACATAGAGATGTATGGGAAATATGTATATTATAAAAATCTAAAATAGTAGAATCACAGTTGAATAATCAAGTTGGTCGCTTGATTATGGTTTAGACTGTAGTGTTGCGATTTATCTCTGTGTGAAACACAGAGTTTACTTTAAGGGAATGATGAGTTTCATATCATGATAGTAATTGACAATCAACAATGGCACTATTAAACGATTTTGGAATCATATATGTTTATAAAAAATAAAGTGGATCGTTACTTTAATATTAAAACATATAACTTAAGCATATGTTTATTACATACCACAATCTTGATGAGTGGCGAACTCATATTTGTTTCAATATAATTCTTGATATGATTAGATTAGATTTTTAGAAAGAATTAATCTAGTGTCTACAGGTTAGAATTACTAATTGAAACATGTATGAGGGAACATTCACTCAAATCAAGACTTTATAGTGGTATCGTCACATCTAGATATTTTATGGAGATTGGTGATTAAACTGATGCCTGTAGTTTGATGGACTAGTCACCCATTAAGTCTTGATAGCAAGATGATATCTTATGTGTTAGTCAACATAGTAATCCAAAAGTTCGAACAAACTTTACTTGCAAAACATCATACATATCAGAGCTTAATACAAAATACAAAGTGATGCTTAATGTTGATATGGCTGTAGAGCTATGCAAAATAGTCGCTAACCTAGTACAAAAGGCTCTAACTATCGTGGAGTTTTCGACATCTTGTAAGGATCAATTGTCGACTTGTTCCATACCTGAGGAGGGAAAATAATAGGTCAAGCTACATGGCTCAGTGGCTAATGTATTTATAACCATCGATAACTAGCACAAATTCAAGCATATATAAGTATATGTACTAAGCAATTCAAGTATTCTCAATTATTCTAGCAATTTGATCATTACCCAATAAAGTTCAAAAACTCGATTAAGCAGGTTAATACATAACACATAACATTCAAATGCATCATACTTGATAATTAAAAGATGCAATGCACAATCAAATGGCTCGAGGGTTCCATGGAATCAGAATGGAGAAACTGAAGTTTACACCATGAACAAAATGAGTCCTTTTTCAGAGCTCATATGCCACAAGCAGGCAGCTGAGAGAAGGCTCTTGTCAACGTGCACGTGACGAATAAAATGGTTCCACTCTCGCCCAAACAAAAGCATATATTGATTTGATCATATGCTCATATGCTTTTCTATCTTTTCATTCAAACAAAATGCCATGACATGTTTCAATGACATAACTTGATCAAGATTCATAAATCACATGCATTTTCAACAATCACATAATTCACTATCAAGCAAGTTGTACATACACACATATAGGCAAGAATTTGCCCAATCACACAATAACTATAAATAAATTACCCACCTAATTTCTTTTGACAATCCAAGTTCGATGCTGTCTTTCCTCTTGCTCTTGGATCGGGCATGCTTGGTTTCCTATAAAAAACCAAGTTCTCATTCAAACAACATTCAAAGGAAAATCTTAAGGCTTCAGAAATCAATAAGCTAAAATTGAACTATAATCCTTTCAAACATAGACTTTCGGGTTTACTTTTCCATGATCGTTATGACCAGGTAAAAGAAGAAATTTGCTAATACTTTCTTCTAGAAAAATGTCCCCCATTAATTCAAGTTTCTAACGACACCAAAATTATTCAATTTGGTTCAATAATCAGAAAGTTATACTTCAAACATATTGGGACTGTCCTTATACTAAAACAATATTATATACTTAACTTCCTTCAAACTTTTACATCCACAGGGACCTAATTTAATCTTTATTTCTTCATAAAACTTATAGATCTATGTCTCTAGTTTAATTCAAATAAAAAATCACTCCATTTGGATAACTACAAAAAACATTATGATCAAAATACCGAAGTATGTTTGGTGCTGGAAAGTTCGCCGCGACAAACTTTTCCATAAAGGAAAAATTCGCCTAAAACGTCGAAGTTTGCCGCGGCGAACTTTCCTGGGCTGGCCGTGACGACCTTTATCAATCAAATTCGCTATGGCAAACCAAGAAGAGTTGGCCACGACGAACCTTGACAAAAACATACACAGCACTTCATTTTTCCAGCTATTTCACTTCCAACATCTACAACCAACACCCTAAACCTCAACCATCATTTCTACTTCATTCTCCACTCCCTTTTAACCCAAAATCATTCACAAATACATCATAATCTATCTTTGATCATTACCCTAAAAGATTAAAGCATTCTCATA
>JAOSBO010021319.1:0-12162 GCA_027563915.1 Erythroxylum rotundifolium
TATATTTCATATGGTTTAAAATTATATAATAATTAATATATTTTGTTTTGTATATTATTTAATATATTTTAAATAATTTTATTATAAAATAAAATATAGTTTAAGTTAATAAAAGTGCTTTCTATTTTTATGTTGCCAAACAATCTACTATATGAAGCTTTTTTTTAAAAGTTGTTTTTTTAATTGACAGCCAAACAGTTAACTAGCTTTTTAAAAAAGCTCTTCTCAGAAAAGCTCTATTGACAAAAACTCTATTAACAAAAACTCTACTAATATAAGCTCAACCAAACAGACACTTAGTTTGGTTCCTTATGATTGCTCTTTTGTAACAGCACAAATCACGCTCCCATAGATATTGTCCTCTTTGAACTTTAGGCCCAGCCCAAACCTTGAAGTGGACAATATTTATGGGAGGGTTATCTGGGGAGTTACACTGGTATTAAAGCCACTATCCAAGTTGCTAGGTAGCAAGGAGACTAGGTCTCCCCCATAAGACGCGTTTTCTTAGCTGGGTTAGGAAGAGCAAAACCGTGAGGGTTTGGGTTGGGCCCAAAGCCTAAAGAGGACAATATCTATGGACGAATGGTCTGGGCTGTTACAATGGTATCAGAGCTACTTCTCGACCTGTTATGCCAACTAGGATGTTGGGCCTAAAGAGGGGTGGCTAGCAAGGACGCTGGGCCTAAAGGGGGATGGATTGTGAGAATCCCACATCTGTTGGAGAGGAGAACGAAGTATGCCTTATAAGGGTATGGATAACTCTCCCCCATTGATGCGTTTTCCTAGCTGGGTTAGGAAGAGCAAAACCGTGAGGGTTTGGGCCCGTATGGATACCTCTCCCACATTGACGTGTTTTCCTAGCTGGGCTAAGAAGAGCAAAACCTTGAGAGTTTGGGCCGGGCCCAAACCCCAAAGCAGACAATATCTATAGGCGGGTGGTCTGGGTTGTTACAAGTGATATTAGAGCCAGCTCTTGATCCATTGTGCCAGCTAGGATGGGCCCTAAGGGAGGTGGACAGTGTGAAATCCCACATCAGTTAGAGAGGAGAACGAAGTATGCCTTATAAGGTAATGGATGCCTCTCCCCCATAAGACGTGCTTTCCTAGCTGGGCTAGGAAGAGCAAAACCGTGAGGGTTTAGGCTGGGCCCAAAGCCTAAAGTGGACAACATCTATAGGAAGGTGGTTTGAGCTGTTACAAATGGTTTAAGAGCTAGTTCCCTATTCGTTGTGCCAGCTAGGCTGGGCCCTAAAGGGGGTGGATTGTGTGAAATCCCACATCAGTTGGAGAGGAGAAGGAAGTATGCCTTACAAGGGTATGGAAACCTCTCCCCTAAAAGAAGCGATTTCCTAGCTACGGTAGGAAAAGTAAAACTGTGAGGGTTTGGGCTAGGCTCAAAGCCCAAAGTGGACAATATCTATGGGAGGGTGGTTTGGGCTGTTACAATGGTATTAGAGTTAGTTCCTGACCCGTTGTGCCAGCCAGAATGCTGGGCCTAAAGAAGGGTGGCCAGCAAAGACACTGGGCCCAAAAGGGGGTGGATTGTTAGAATCCCACATCGATTGGAGAGGAGAAGGAAGTATGCCTTATAAGGGTATGGGTACCTCTCCCCCATCGACGCATTTTCCTAGCTGGGCTAGGAAGAGCAAAACCGTGAGGGTTTGGGCTGAGCCCAAAGCCCAAAGCAGACAATATTTGTGGGTGAGTGGTCTGGGTTGTTACATCTTTTGTCTTCCTTTTCTTTAATTCCTAAAAGTCCCTTATATTCTCACATAACCTTAAAAATAAACGGTCTCATCTAATATGGTTCCAACACAAACCCATATTAGGCCTACATTCTTTACAACCAGAAAAAAAAAACTCAAATTTGTCCTAAAATCGCCACCAATATAGCTCTATGTTTATTTTTGAAGCTATGAATATAGCTCCATGTTTAGGTCATGTTTGTTCATGTTACAATTTTTTTAAGAAAAAAATTAACCATATAGGCCAAATACAAATTTATTTTTGCACATGTCCTAAGCATGGGTATATGTTTAACTTATATTGTAAGCACAGGTCTATATTTAACTTATGTTCGTCTAAATTCACATCAAAAGTTTTTCAATTTTACTCCAATTTCCCTGAATTCATTCTTTCTTTATTGAGTTAAAACAAGGGTTTTAAACAAAATTCTAACCACATTAAGTTCCAAACCATTTAAAAATTATCTAAACACAAGTAAAATTCTCCCAAAATTATACTAAAAACATAATCTATATAATACTTACCAAATCTTGTCAAGATTCAAGTTAAGACTTCAAGGTTTGAAGATCCATAAGAATAAGTCCTTTTGTTTTATAGTCTTTATTGATTATTATTGGCTTTCTTTACTTTATAATAGGCTAAATTCAGATAGATCTATATACAATGAATCTTAGAACTATTTATTTGTACTGATTCTTTGATTTAATAAAAGACTTTTCGTATGAATTATTCATGATTACTTCTTATATCTGAATTAGAATTTGCCAATATTTTGATTTATTTATATATTTTTTGTATAGTGATTGAGAAATCATATGTATGAATAGTTCATAGCATGAATGACAAGAGTTGTATGGAATCTTAGACATAAGACCATGTAAATCTTTCAAGTTAGAATTAAACATGACAAAGGAATTCATATAACAAGTTAATTTGTTCTTATAGCTTTTGATTAGAAAGAAATTTCAATCAAGCAACTTAAAGATAAGAGTTATATTTCTTTGGAAAGAATATGATTGTAACTTTGTAATTCCTAATGGTATAAGAAACTATTTTAATATTTAAATTAAGATAAACTAGGCTTAGAGTAATATGAGGGAGGAGTGAAAATGATAACTTTAAGGAGTGGAAAGGGGATAATAGTTAAAGAAAAAGAGAAAGAAATGAAGGAAAATGTTGTTACTATTGCGTAAGAAAATAAGTATAGCGAGAAGGATAAATGAAGGAGGAGTAAAACAAGAAACTTGTCAAAGATTACTGACCAAAAATTTCAACTTAAGTAGATTTGAGAATGATAGAAAG
The DNA here is from genome assembly GCA_027563915.1 of Erythroxylum rotundifolium. Classification (NCBI taxonomy): domain Eukaryota; kingdom Viridiplantae; phylum Streptophyta; class Magnoliopsida; order Malpighiales; family Erythroxylaceae; genus Erythroxylum; species Erythroxylum rotundifolium. The sequence goes on from JAOSBO010021319.1 coordinate 3,049, forward strand.
GAAAATCAATTTGGTAAGTTTGTAAAGTTTTTTTAAAATTATATATTAACATTACTTTTGTTAAAACCCCTTTGCAGGTCCTAAAAATATGCTAAGTTATTAAAGAATCTCCTTTCTAACAAGAAGAAGCTTGAGGATTTGATGATGGCTACTTTAAGTGAGATGTGCTCTATCATTATGGAAAATAAACTACCCTAGAAAAATTAAAAAATATATAACTCTATTAATCCTTTCATTAAAACTCATAATATGAGCCCAATATTAAATTTGATTATCTTTGTCTAATGATATCTTAAGGGTTAGCAGGACATTTCAATCAAGTTAATGAAAAGGTTTAATGAAGAGAGGAGCATAATAAGTATAAGGGGTTTGCCTAGTGAATAAATGGTATTTTTTTGTATATAAAGTGGGGATTGTGTTTGAACAATGGACTTGGATAGTTACATTTAAATATATTAAATGTACAAAAAATAGGAGAAAAGAAAAGAAAATCATCTGTCTGGCATAACAGTAATAATTATATTCTTAATGAGGTGATAAATTGAATGAAGAAATAATGGAGCAATATAAAGGTATAATATGTATTATAGGTTTCTAATTATTACATTTACCCATTATTTTTCAAATGTTCCACTAATTTCCTTGGTTTTAGCCTTTTGTATGTAAAAAATTATTCACTTTTGACCTAGAGCTCTCTTAATAGAAAAATAATGGCCTTTTGATTTATACGGGCATATAATTTAAACAAGGGTGATTCAGTATATTATTAAGCTTATAATAATGCATTTTTATTATAAGAACCTAAGTGAAAACATTTAATCTATAAAAAACTTAAGTGGCTATAAAAAAAATATGTGAGAAGAAGTTTATTGGATCTTTTTCTCTCATATTTAAACAAAACTATTGTGTTGATATTCCTTTAGATTTTTTTTGTAAACTTCAACTGTGAAATATTATGTTTTCTTGAGTATTAATTATATTTATATCTTATAATGTGTATACTTGATATCATAAGGAAAGAATTAGAGGAGAAGACTTTTTTATTATTGTTTACATTATAAAGTATGTTTGAACAATAATCAACAAAAGGTAAATGTGGAGGAATTTGACAGGAATACAAAACACATCTTTTGCCCTCTTAATATGTAATTATTTGCATATATTTATGCATAAATGGACTCATTATGATTATATTTTGATTTAGTATGAAAATAGAGTTGTTAAGAAAAATGAAATTACTTGGACAATTACAGATAGTTTCAACACTTCTTTACAAATATGGCATAACTTTCTTATCTAAACGTTATTGATATGATTGAAGGTGCTATGAAAATATTAGAAAGAGCTATAAAACTTTCCATTTTTAAGTTTTAAGACATATTGAATGAATCAAGTTCAAACTCGAGATTAAATAGGAGTGGGCGTCTTAAAATTTATTTAGTTGTCTAGAAAGATTTACAGAAAGATAAAAAGTTCCACGACCGAGGACAAGAATTGAAAAATTAGATGTGAGCCTTACTTTAAAATCTTAAAGACCATAGCTTTTAAGTTAGAATTTGCATTAGGTTTTATTAAGTTATAGGGAGTGAGTTATTGCATTAGGTTTTATTAAGTTTTATGGAAAGAATATACAACTTAGCAAGCTTAACAATTAAACCATTATTAACTTGTTACGAAGAAGGGGTTGCAAAGTATCCTATTTCACGACAGTTTGAACTAAGGTTTTAACTCCAAGAATTTCTTTTATTTTCTGGTTGTCGATTCAAAACAAGTTAAACATCATTGACAGAATGTCCTACTTACAAGTTAATAAATCTTGTCTAATGTGCTCGTTGTATGATGAATCACGAAATCATCTTCTCTTCAAATGTCCATTTAACAAAACCATTAGGGAGTATGTTACTACTAAATGTTCATGGCTTGATCCAGGAGACTCACTCACAGATATTACACATTGAATGTCAACTCAAATCACCTATTCAAAATCAAATCAGTAGATTCACACTAACGCATTGGCAATATGTATCTATATGCTTTGGAGAGAATGCATTCTAAGATGCTTTGCTAGTAAATTTTCTTCTAAGGAAGTTATGATATCAATGACCCTCACTAAAATTCGGGAGCTCATTTTGATGAAGAATTTACACCAGACTTGTATTTCAAACATATTTTTCCCATTGTATATCTAGAGTAATGCTTTCTGCATGAATCATCTTGTTTTTAATCTTTTTAATGCTTTGCCTTCCAAGACAAGGTAGTCTAGGGTGCTCCTTGTTGTTTTTAACTTGTATGACTCTCTAATTTATTGATTAATTCCATTTTTTTATGAAAAAGTTTTGCAGAAATAAGTAGCTTTTCTTTCTTTCTTTCTCTTTTTATCCCTTTCTTCTTTCTTTTCTCATCCATTGTCATGTGTGATTATCTTCTACAGTTTTTCAAATAAAAATGATATCTCATGATGCATTAAATCATTAGATTTGATTTTTTATTAATTGATTTATGAATTAACTATCGAATGTACTTCATTATTGTGCCACTTGATTGTCATGATACATACTAGTTTTTAATTGATTCAATTAACAACTAGCTTGGATATTAAATTCGTAATTTTTTAGTTCTTATAATTTACAAAGAAAATAGGATTAGTTAATTTTCTTCATTATTATGTCATTTGATTGTTAGGATGCACACTGGTTTTTTAATTGATTCAATTAACAACTAGCTTAGATATTAAATTCATAATTTTTTAATTCCTATAATTTATGGAGCAAATAGGTTTAGTTAATTTATACACATGAATTCTTAGATTTTAGGGATAACAAATGATTAATCGTAACCAACCACTTATGTTTGAGTTATTTTGCTTTATTAATATTTCAAGTTCGTTAATTGACTACTTAATTGAATCTTTATCATTGGGCAAGAGTTATTTAATAGTTAGTGTTAATTAGATTGATGTTCTTTCCAATTAACTATAATTAAAGAGATAAGGGAATTAACTTCAATGGTGAATATTTAAGTTAAAAATTGATATACTCATATATAGATGATTGATGTAGAATATCTAAAGTGGAATTGACATAGACCAAGGTTTATCTTCTATTGTTATTTAATGTTTTATTTGCTTTATGCCTTTATTATATTCTTATAATTATTTCACCATAATCAAAAGTCCCCTTACTTTTTCTTATTTGTAAAGGATAAAACATAGTAGGTACTCTCTATAAAATTGACCTTTGCTCACATTACTACAAAAAATTTTAAGAGTAAGGTTTGATTTTTACGTGCTAGTGACAACGCACCAAATTTTGAATTGATCTAGAATATGTTTAACTAGAAAGTTTTCTTTTATTTTTTGAATAGGTTAAATTATTATGTATACTATAAGGTGAAACTATTTGAGTATGAAAGTGACATGTATTGAATAATAAAATAACCTAAAGTGTAAACTTTAGTTAACATTGGCAGTTGAGTTAAAAAAGTAAACACATAAATATTTTGTGAGCTTTTGTGTTATATGATATTTAGACATCTATGTCAACCTGTGTTTTTCTTTAAGTGTGATTCTCTTCTTTATGAACGTGCCACTAGAACTTGCTTTAAACCATTTTGAGATTATATTGATTTGTTTAGTTATGAAAATGATAAATGACATCTTTGAATGAACCCATTTAGCTTAAATAGCCAACCTACCAAAATATCTCTTATCAACAAATTTAAGCCTTAAAAACTCGTTCTTTCATTAAAACCCATCACATAAGCTTGATATAAAATTTTATTATCTTTATGTAACCTTAAGGGTTAGTAGGACATTTTAATCAAGTTAATAAAAGGTTTTAGTAAAGAGAAGAACATAATAAGTGTTTGATTGTGCCTATTGAATAATATGTTTTTTGTTGAATGCAAAGTGGTGATTGCATTTGAAAAGTGCACTTTGGATATTTCATTTAAATATGTCACATTCATAAGAAAAAGATAGAGAAAAAAAATTATTTGTGTGACATATAGTGATAGTCTATGTTCGTGATGGGTTGATGGATTCGATAAAGAGATTGTAAAGTATTTGAAGGTATAATATGAATTTTAGGTTTTCAATTATTACATTTACCTAATATATGTTTTTAATGCTCTACTTATTTCTAGTTTTAACCTTCCTTCTCCAAAAAATTCCTTAACCCTAACCCCATTTTAATTGAAAAATAAGGACCTTTTAGTTCATACATGTATATCGTTTAAGTCTATGGTATTGCATTTTCATATGAAAGTCTTAAGTGCAACATTTAACCAGTGAAATATTTGAGAGATGAGCAAAATCTGTGAAAAAAGTTTATTAAGACTTTTGCACTCACTTCTAAGTGAACACTTTGTATTAATGTTCGTTCATGTTTTCTTGTAAACTTCAACTATGAAATATTGTGCTTACTTAAGTATTAATTGGATTTATATTTTATAATATGTATACTTTTTTATATCATAAGGAATGCATTGGAGGAGACAATTCAATTATTATTTAACTTGGGGAGTATGTTTGTTCTAGGATAAGCAAAAGTTAAATGTGAGAAAATTTGATAAGAATGCAAAATGATATGTTTTTTATAAATATCCATGCCTAAGTGTAATCTTTATATTTATATATCAATTTAGGATGCAAAAGGAGATGAAGTGCAAAATGAAGTAATTTGGATAATTCCAAACAATTTCAATACTTCTTCTTTAATTGGACATAACTTTCTCATTTGAGTTTCAATTGAGATGATCAAAGATGTTATGGAAAAGAGAAAGGTCTATAAAATTTTATTTTTCTATCTTAATAGATACCGACTAAATCAAGTTTATAAATGAATAGGGCATATTAGAACTTGTATAACTATCTGGAATGGTTTAAAAATGACAAAAAGATCCACAATCTACGACACTGTGCGTTTACTTTGAAATCGAACCTAGCATAACTTTAAAAGCCCTAAAAACTCTAGTTTTTAAGTTAGTTTTTCAATAAGGTTTTGTTAAGTTTTATATGAGGCAATCACCTCTCTTCTTCTCTCTTTCTATTCCTTTCTTCTTCTTTCTTTTCTCATCCATAGTCATGTGTAGCTAATCTTCTACATTTAGTCAAGTGAAATTGATATTTTAAGATGTATTAAACTATGAGATTTGATTTATTTTATGGTTCAGTTATATGTTGAATATTAATTAATCTTTTGTGTTTATCTTTATGAATGTGTTACTTAATTGGTAGGATACATACTAGTTTATTATTTGATTCAATCTATAGCTATATTATACATAAATATGTAATTATTTAAAATTTCTTTTATTATATTTTTCAATTATTTTACTTCAGTAAAAAATCCCTTATCTTTTCTTATTTACAAAGCCCAAAACAAGACTAATTACTCTCTATGGATTTATTCATTGGTCTCATAATTATATAAATTTTCAAGAGTAAGGATTTTTCATACTATACCCATAATTCAATTAGTAATGAACTTCTATTTATGTTTTATTTTTTAAAATTAGGGTTGGTTAATATTTTAAGTTTAAGCTTACAAGGCTTTAGCTTTAGACCTCCTAACTTCTAATAATTTAGGTTTCCTGGTGTTTAATAAATTTTTAGGCTAATTTTATTTTCTAAAACAATTTAGAGCTTAAAAGCTTATAATCTAGTAGGGCTAATTAGATTATATTCAATGATTTTATTTTTAGATAGCCAAATTTATAAAAAATCCTTTTAAAAATGTAGTCTTTCATTTTAGGATTCTTCTACCACTTCAAATAAAATTCTTTACATTATTTTCTTTTACTACAATAAGAATTTTAATTTATTTCCTTCATCATCATTTTTATTCAAATCACAATTTTCTCATAAATCAAACTCACCTTTTTGAACTAAAATTCAAGTTTGTTTGCTTTCAAATACATATGGGACAATCTAGTAATGTTTAGGTATTTTATTTTAATCCATATGTCAAATTACAAACTTCCCTTTATTTTAATTCTAGACAAATCTAGGTATTTTATTTTAAGGTCAAAATTATAAGCTCTTAGACATTCATCCACATGCTTTAAATTTTATTTTAATATCTAAACATTTATTTAGGCATTATATTCTAAGATCTAGGTTAAACTATAAGCTCTTATGTACTCAACTATATATTTATTTTCTTTTCTAGCTTACTTTTATTCACTTTACAACTAAATTTCTTTTCAGAATTTCCAAAATTTTCAAGATTTTCTTTAGATCTACGTAAATATTTAGGATAGTAAAATGGGTTCCCTAACAACACTAATGACTAATAAGAACAATAACTTGATTGTTATTCGAAAAGTTACTACTTGGCTTGTTCGATCAATTCTTGTATTATATGGAATTAGTTTCATAGCATTGCAAAGACACTAACCTATTTCTTTACTGGACAAGTTTTCAATTTATAATAAAGGAATGAATTGTTTTAGGATATAAAGTGTCTCACAAAAGTATTAAAGTTTATTTGGGAAGGTGGAAATAATTGAAAACTTGCCACCCTTATCCGAGTAAATGCTTATTTTATTAAGGACTATTATTAAACCACTTATTTAATTATTTGAAAAGGATTTGCATTTAATTTTTTAAAAAATTTCTTATATGCTTTTAATTTATTAAAAGAAAAATTAGTTAATGCCCAAATAGTTATTATAACTAATAAAAACTTATCATTTGAACTCATGTATGGTACAAATGATGTAGTTATAAAATTTCGTAAACAATATTTTTCAATCAATTTATTATATTACGCTAGTCAAACTCTCAATAATGCATAGCATAATTATACTACTATTTAAGAAGAGTAATAAAATTGATTTTTTCATATGATAAGTTCCCTTCTTGATTTTTTTTCTAAAGTTATTATTTATATTAACCAATATGCTTTTCAGTATTTGCTCCTAAACATAATGTGAAGCTCAAATTAATTACATGAATTTTATTACTCTAAGAACTTAACATCAAAATTAGAGAAAATGAAAGGATGAAAAATATAGTGACATACCATTTTTTATGACTTGAATAATACGAGGAGGCATTAGCTGTAGTGGGAGAACTCTAACTAGTTTTTGCACACTATTTCTACTATAGTATATGAATTATGTTAACTATTTGATAGGTATTATCATTTCCCCTTATTTTCATACCAATAAAAGATTTTTTTTCAAAAGAAAAACATTATTTGTGGGAAGATTCTCTTGTATTCAACATATGTCTAATAAAGTGATTAAAAGATGTATAGGGAAGAAATTGATTTATACTTGAGCATTGTTATAACAAGGAAGTTAAAGGTCATTTTGAATCCATAGGAACAATTTACAAAGTCTTACAATATGATTTCTATTCACCAATTTTATTTAAAGATGCACTTGCTTTTGTTAATTCCTAAAATAGTTGTCAAATAAACCGTACCATTTCTAGACAACAAGATATGCTCTTGAATATGTGTGAGATGAAGAAATAGATGTATTTATAGAATGTTCGGTATCTTGGAATAGATGAATTATCAAATCTTGACATAGTTTTGAAACATATGTACTAAAACAATCAAGCTTGATTTTTGACAGTTTGACATAACCTAAGAGGTGTGGAACTTTCTAAAGAATTTTTACTTTATATTTGATGATGTCAATCGATTCTAGTTATGAAAAAGACCTTATCAAATGCGATAATAATTTAGATAGACACTGCACAGTTATATGTCTTAATTACAAGAATTTTAGGATCAAATAGCATTTAGAGATCTTGTCCAACCTAGTATTGATGTAACCATAATCTATATGAAGCTTCATGATCATTAAAATATCTATCATCTGTTGAAGACTCTCAAAGAAGAGTTTGACTCTATCCATATTTCTCTTCTCCATCGAGGTTCTCTTTTAAACCTTGACACTGTAATCAAGGAGCTAATCGTAAAAGAAACCTAACTCAATGCACTTTGCATAGAAAAGTTTGTTTCATTTACTAATATGGTTCTTATCAGTCACACCTTATTTTCTTAAACTCATCATGACTTAGGTAAGAATTTATATAAAGGATGTTACAAAAACTACAAAATTCCTAGACATCACATCTATTAATGTAGAAAATGACTCAAACAAAATTCTAGACAAGGTAACACTTCTAAGTTATTCGATCCTTCTTCTATTGTTACTATGGCCACAAAAGGTCCAACAAAAAGTACCTCTCCTAAATTACCCTTAAAGGATCTTTATGCTTTTTTTTTTCAGTAACTTCAACCAGATTATAATAGTGCCTTATCTCCTACTCTGCCTATTTTGTTAAGTACTTCCACCTTTTGGTATCTTAATTTTGCTAATTGTAATAATATGACCTTTAATCCCTACACTTTTATATCTTCAAAAACACTATCTGTTCCACATACTATTCATATTAATGGTAACTATACTATGTATTTTTAGAGCATAGGCACTATTCAAACACATAAATTATACTTAGTTGATACTTTACTTTTTTTTACACTTTAGTGGAATTTCATTTTTGTTAGAAAATTATATGAAAAAATTGTTGGCTTATCCTTTCTAATTCTTGGTTCATACAAGATCTATAATCATGCAAGATCTTTGGGACAGAATGTTAGGCTGGATACTATTTGTAGGGATGGCAAAAGGGCCTGGGCTCGGCCTGGCTAGAAATCAACGGGCCAAGCTTTGGTTGACTAGGCCTCGAGCTAGGTTTTCTCATGCAGGTAGTGTTGGAGTTATGTAAATATAGTGCCCTAGAAAGCAAATGTATTTACATGTATCTTAATCTTCTTCAGTTATAGTTTTGTAATGGAAATATTTATTATTAATAAAATAAAAAGAGATTGGTTTTAATAAGCGTTATATATCTATTCATAAGGTACCAAGATTATTTTGTAAGTAATATACATATACATAGAGGTGTATGGGAAACATGTATATTATTAGAATCTAAATTAATGGATTTACAATTGAATAATCAAGTTGGTTGCTTGATTATGGTTTAGACTGTAGTGTTGCGATTTATCCCTGTGTAAGTAAAGGAGTTTACTTCAAGGGAATGATGGGTTTCATATCATGATAGTAGTTGACTATTGATAATGGCATTAT
>JAOSBO010021363.1:0-12160 GCA_027563915.1 Erythroxylum rotundifolium
ACCCATCCAATTCCCACCCTGTATTTGAGATGATCTTGCATGCATATAAGGCAAAGTAGACTTGATGAATTGAGGTGAAACTTGGGCTAAACAAGTAAGTAAAGTACTATCTTTGTGGCATGTTGTAAAGAAAGTTTATTATGATTGAAGTGGGATGGATAGCATATAGTGTTGATGATGAAGTTTTCTGGAAAATAATGCATGAATTGGATACTTTTCTATTTTGTTTTGATGGATGAGAACCGTAGGTTATAGGTTGCTATACAGAGGATTTAGATTGAGATTTGAAGTTTAAATAAAGGTGAACTTATGCTAAAGAAAGGTGTTAGTGAAGTGTTCTTGAATTTGAAAAAAAACTAGGACTACATATATGATGAGATTAAGTGAATGAAATTTTTTTGTTTTGTTTTTGTATGCAAGAAAGATAAATCATTTATGAGCTGCCAATTGAATGGTTTTGAGTTGAAGTTGGATATAAAGTTGATGAGGAATTGAAGTATAATTAAGGTATAGTTGAGGTGTAATTAATGGACTAATATGAAGATGTTTTGAATTTGGTATGAAGGCGTTAGAATCTGAAGAAATTGAAGGAAAATGAAGAGTGAACATTCGGTTCACTCATCCCACGATTGTGTGAAGGTCCTCCAAAATTGTGGGCAATGCTTTGAAATGAAAATTTTCTATTTTGTGTGATTGTTGAATTAACTAAGGATAAGTTATTTTACTTTGGTGTATTTGGACTTGATTAAGGCCTGAAATGAACCTAGATTGATGTTTGATTAATTGGTTAAGGGTTTGATAAGTTTAGGTTGTTAATTGATGTTTTAACTTAAGGAATAGATTGTTTTGAAATCAATATATCTAAAATCTGAAATTTATCAGTGTTAAATGAATGAAGGTGTTCTTATGAATGTAAATGTGACCAAAAGGATATGAGTAATGTGAACTAGGTATGAATGAATAAAAATTGAGAAATTGTGTGAATATATATTGTTAGGAAAGGTTGGTGAATGTATCATTGATCAATTTAGAGTAATCAAACTTACTTAAGATATAAAACTAATTACAAACTAGATGTGTACAAGCTATGATGTTTGAATGGTCAAGATTTTGGAATAAGGATTCATACCCAGAAAGGCAATTGAGCATACATTGAACATGACACATATACATGGGCATGAGTGAATAATCATATGATTGATAAACTTAGTAATGTATAAAATATGTGTGTATTGTATGACTAAAGAAGCACAAGTTTATCGTTAGCATCCAGACATTATCGAATCATTAAAGCAATAATTTTTCTGGAGAATACTATGAGTTAACCTAGATGTTTCTCACGATGATTGAGACTGATATGAATGTGTCAGTCAAATAAGGGTCAAAATCTCATTGGCTTTGTTTACCATTAGTCACTACTATTCTAAAGATAATGCATATTAACCAATCACAAGAGCAAATGTATATGCCAAAGTTGCTATGAAATTCTCTAGTCAACTCATTGTCTACTCATGATAAATAATCCTAGAAGCTATAGAAAACGAGCAAATGTTTACTTTGTTTGTTTTATTCTTTCTCTCATTTTGATTGAAAACTTAAAAACAAACAAAATAAATCAATAAAGAAACATACATGCATAAAAAATAAAAATAAATGCAAAAATGTAAAGAAAAGAAATTTGCTTCCCTTGAGTTGCCTTATAAGAAGTGCTTATTTTAGGTCGTAAGCTTGACCCTCGGCATATGCACATCACCCATTATTGAATGGATGCTTGAGCTCAACAGGAAGCATGCTTAAACTTCGTCAGGAGTTTAAAGCACCTTCCCTCAAAGTAAGCTCCTTATCAGTACGATGCCTCGGGGCTTCTAAGGAGTGGAACTTCATCATTTACCATCATACTCAAAAGTCCACTCATTTTTTCGGGCATCGCCTTTCTCACATCAGGATGGTCTTCATAAAAGTATCGCTAGTGGGTGTGCAGACTCGACATCCTACTTGTCACCTTCGGTCTTCAGCTCACTTGCCCATAGCTCTCTTAAAAATTTCACTTCTTGTGGCTCTTCCTGTTTCTTTAGATTCTTCATCTCTACTGAGTCCTCACTCTTTTGAAATAATTCAGATGACTCTTCACCTTTTTCTTCTTCGTTTAATTTTTCCAACTTGCTAGGTAAAGGTGAAGAGTTAGTTTAAAAAATAATAATGGACTCAGTACTTACCTCCGAGCTAAAACATATATCTTTTTCTAATTCAAGCTCCTTCTCAACTTCTTTGACACAAGCAATTCGTTTAGGATTGACCTCAAAATTCTCAAGCTTTTTTTCACTTTGCAAGCTTTCCACGCTAATATCCATCGAGTACACCTCGGGTTGATATGACTGCTCCTCTTTGCTTTATGGTTCTAGATGATTGATATCTCCCCATTGAGGAAATGCATCTTGCTGGAATTGCAGAGCATCCTATCGGATTTGATGTATAGCTTGATGAAATAGCTGTTGCATATTCTATTGGAACTACTGCATATCCTGTCAAATTCGAAGATTGTTAACAGCCATAATATTAAGCATTTCTTCTAGAGATGTACCTTAGTCATGTTGGCTCTTCGAATCTTGGGTGCTAGACCATGTAGTTTTTAGAAATTGCCCTCTATCCTACTGGAATTGTAAACTATTCTGTTGCAATTGAAAAGTATTAGCGTTTATAATATTATTCAACTCTTACAAAGATGGACCAGAGTCGTGATAGGAAGCCTTTGGTCAGTATGAGAATTGTTGTGCTTCCCGCAAACTATCATGAAAGTAATTCTAATGATTATCCCATCCATAACAAAAGTTAGGTTGATCAGTTCAAACATTGTTATAGGATTGGGAATATGAATTAAAGAAAAAGTTACTTCCATCTATGATGATTTTTTTAAAATTTTATAAAACGCAAACACGAAACAAAATAAAGAAAGGATCATGAAATAACTGAAAAGAAACTAATTACGAACAAATATATATAAAACACCAATTAAATCACAAACAAAAAATAAATATCACACTCCTCAGCAATGTCGCCAAAATTGACCTGTGCGTCGTAACACTAGTCAAAATAAAATAACTAGATTATTACTATAGCAGTGGTGAGTCCAGGTCAATCTCACAGGGAGTGTTCGGTTAACTTATGGAATGGAATTAATCAGTGTTTAGGAAAAATGAGGGGGTTTGGATTTTGGAATAAGAAAATAAATGAAACTAAGTAATAAACACAAATTAAAGAAAGCATGCAAAAAAATGGTAAAATTGGGGAATTTGGTAGGGGTCCGACTCTTTGGTTCAATCTCGGCCTACACCCTAATTAAGCATATTTCATTGATTTGTTGTTCTTAAATCTCTCCTAGCAACTATTAAGATTTACTTGAGTTTTCCCTTATGTTTTGTTTAATCAAGATATGATCATTAATTAAACCTAACCACCGAATAATTTAAGATACAATATCTAGATTTAATTAGGAAGTAGCATTATGAATTAGGAAAACTAATTAATCATGGCAACAACTACATACAATGTGTCATTTAACCTAGTTCATGTTATCCTTAATGATTACGAATCATTAGTCGCTACACATGAATTTCAACATAACAATTACAGATTATATCGAAATTCTAGCAATGGGTATGCAATCAAACGAATTAATGAACACATCAAAATCATTCTTTTACAATACCCTAAGGGTTCATACACAAATAGTCAACTAATAACAAAAATATGATTATCCATACACAAAACCCAAATCAATTAACATAAGATAACACATTCAATTTCTAATGAGAGAAAGAAACAACAAAACCGAAAAATACACTTAAGCCGGGTTGTTGGTGTCGATGTTACCTTTGAATCGGCTTCAGGATGTTTAGCCTTTGATGGGTTTCCTAAGAAAATACTTCAACCTCATACAAATCATCCCCACTGAAATCCTTAGCTTACTCCTTTACTATCTATTGTTCATGATGGGACAAATGCCCCATTATTCACGCAGCTCTTCTTTGCATACTGTCTTTATTCACTGTAGTGTTAACTCCTATGCCACTGTAGCGTCCACTCTTCTTTATGCCTCCAATGTTGTTGTGATCGGACGATTTTATTCTTTAATTTCTGGTCCACCCTCCCCTGTTCATGCCTTGCATTTTTTTTCTTCTTCTCAATGCAACAACCTTCTTCTCTTATCTCCTGTTCATAATGTGACAAATAAACATTGGAGTTTTTAGTCCAATGCTCCCATTCACTCCAATTCATGTTATACTCTCTTCTCTTTCTCTATTTACGCCTCTCCTCCTTTCATTTCTGCCGCCACACTCTTCACTTCTATTTCACTGTAGCATGATGGGACAAATAAAGTCCCATGTCCCCAGCTACTGTCCACTCCCTTAAAAAACCCTTGCAGCTCTTGTGAAACATATGCATTACCGCATACATTTTTTAAATGCAGACCATGTCTGCGTTTCACGCAGAGATTTTGTGTGTGCATTTTCTTCATATTCACTATCATTTTGTTTATCTATTACTTCATAATGTGTTGTCATTTCTGCCTAGCTGCTATTCTTTTTTTTTTCAGCAAGCATTCTTTTTCTTTGCATTTTGATATTTTTCCTTGTCTTTTAATTTTCTTCTTCTTGCTCCACGAAGACAAGTAAAAAAATGATCTTCAGAAAATGGCCCAAATGTAGTGCTTTTGAGTCACTTTAATTTCTTTGCTTCGAAATTGTACCTAAAATAATATATAAATTAAAGTAAGTATCTTAAGCAATTTCATGTCAATAATCGCTAAGTGTAAATGATTAAATGTATTAACAGTTAAACAAATATCAGTAGAGGAGGAGGGAACAACTCCTACTCTAACACGTAAAACCCTGGGTGGAAGAACCACCCAAACTTTTCATGGTCTAACAATGTGGGATGTCAATTTAAACCTTAAGGACCACCTAGTTTCCAACAAGAGATGCCAAACTCAATGGATTCCAAAATTGATAAGATTTTAGAAAAGATTGGAGGTGTGGAAGAGGCCTATAAGAGGCTCAGAGGTAGGTTCGAGCAATTGACAAAGAATCAAGCCTCCTTAATTCATAATCTGAAAGTCCAAGTAATCCAATTGGTAGAAGTGTTATCGACCATAAATGTAGGAACATTCCCAGGTAACACAGAGTCTAACCCAAAAGAACTAATCATGTTCATTACCTAAGCCATTGAGGAGGAACTGAACCAAGTTGAAAGGAAAGGACAAGAAAAAGGTTGATAAGAATTTCTTTCAAAGAGCTTAAATGACGGATGATCAAAGAGCATCTATCTAAATGCCCCCATCCCATCCTAGAGCAGTTAAAGCCATATCTATTCAAGGACAAAGTAAAGGTAGAAATGCAAGAGAATAAGGAAAGCTCTCTGCTAATAAAGCATCAATTGCCTGAAATGAAAAGGTACTAGCCTCTGATTCCAAAGAAACCAAACTAAAGGATACTATAGAGATGATAGATCAATTGAAGACACATCTCATCCCAATGGAATCGATCAAAGAGAAGGTAGAAAAGGAATTGCCAGAGGCAAGAAACCCCACAATAGCACAGAAGAAGAGGATCTAGGGGATTTTTACATCCCCTGGAATATTAGTGGCATGAAAATAAATAAGTCATTTGCTGATTTGGGAGCCAGCATAAACATGATGCCATATGCTCTATATCAGAAGTTGGGGATAGGAGAGATCATACTCACGAAGATGTTGGTAAGGATAACAGTTATATCAGTTCATCGTCCAAAAGGTATCGTCAAAGATGTGAACGTTCAGGTAGATAAATTTACCTTTCTTATATATTTCTTCATTTTTGGCATAGAAGAAGACGTGGAAACCCAAATTATCCTTATGCGGCCATTTTTGGCCACTGCTTGCTCAACTATTGATGTTGTTTGGGGTGACTGACATTGAGGGTAGATAATGGGCAGATAACCTTCATAGTATCGAAAAATGAAAAAAGTTCTCTTCTACCTATTGCCATCATAAAAAAAACCGAGTCTCGAGGGAAACTGGAGCATGTTGATGCTCACAAAGGTTCACTTGAAAAGAAAAATTCTCGAAAGAGAAGGTGGTGGCATGCACAACTCGGTAGCGTAACTGTACTTTATGAGATTGACGATAGCACCACCATTGAAGGACTCTTTTAAACTACCATGAGGATAAATAACACGTCAAGCTACTGACATTAAAAGAAGTATTATATAGGAGGTGACCCATGGTTTTTAATTGCTTGTTATTTCCCTTTAGTTTTGGATAGTTTAGAATTCCTTAGTTTGTGTGTTTTGTTTTCAAATAAATGTCATAGAAGAGTAGATTATCAATGTTGACTTAGGATTGCTAGGGAAGGAAAGCAAAACGAGGTGATAATTGCAAATAAGAAGTTAGTGAAGGATCTTAGAGGTGAAATGAGGATAATAAAATTTCAGTAAAGTGCAAGAAAAGTCTCCTACCATGATCATGGCAACTAGGCACAATGGTGGCAGTCATCTACCTAAAGACCATGATCGTGGTCTGGCAAGACAGAACTGTCACATGCATTTTTCATTGAATTTTTTTCCAAATTTTCCCTTCCTAACCCTTCCTCACTTATATATTTACAACTAACCTTAATTTTCATTCACCTTCACTTTCACTTTATCTCTCTAAACCTAAGACCTCCAAATGCTCTCCCTCCTCTCTACCAACCTTAATCTCTTTCATTCTCACAAACTTTTACTCACTCTCACTCATGCCACGCATCAAGAAAATAGTTAAGCGCACGAATTCTTCAAGAAGAATCCAAGTATAAGGCCATGACCAAAGGTATAAGGCGGTAGATTTCAAATCACCCTTCCTAATCTTTTCAGATGATGAAGGTATTCAATTTCAATCCCTTAGCCTCAAGAAAATAATGGTTCCTAAGTACTTTGATTTTGATACACTAGATAGCATAGGATTGAGAGACAAGGTTGAGAACATAGGAAAAAGAATTTAGTGGGGTAAGTTCATATATTTTCAATATCCTATTTACCAGGAACTAACCCAAGAATTCTTTATTTCTCTTCAATATGAACCGAGTAACTCAAAGGACCTGAGGTTTAGGATGCGGGGTCATCCTTAAGAACTTGATTATGACACTTTATCTAAAATTTGTGGCTTCCTCAAGTCATCCATAGTGGATCAACATGATGAGTTCCGTCCTACCCACTATTGGAACGAATTAACTAGGATGGAAAAATTTGATGCCAAAAATGCCCACAATAACATAATCAGAAGTTATGAACATTTGCTGCTACATAAACTCATGTGTCAAATGATATTTGACAAAATTGAAACCAACAAATGTTCCAAAAAGGAACTTTTTATGATTTGGTGTATAGATCATAGTATCCTAGTATGCACCTCTACCCATATTTTTAATGTAATTGTTGCTACTCTACGTAAGAGAAGTAATAATTTAGGTATAGGTTACTTGGTGTTAGCCATTGTTAAGTATTATGGTGTCAACTACAATGGACTCATTGTCTTTCATCCTGAGTTTATGAACCTTCATCACTTGTGGCGAGCTGAATCTTGAAGTCCCACAATATAGAACTTCAGGATATCAGTGCCAAATCCCATGTAAAGACTAAGGCAGGGCAGACAAGTTCAAGTTCAGCTCCTCAATAACAATAAGAGGACTCAACAGAGTCCAAAGAGGAGGGGGAAGAAGAAGAACCTGGTTGGAAGAAGGTGTTCATTGCAATCTCCGACAACACCAAAACACTCACAGACGCACTTGTAGAAAACTCCAAGATGATGAAGGAGATGACCCACACAAAATGACACTAGAGTGGGGGTATACGTTGTATTCATCAATAATTTAAGGCTTAAGGCGTTCAACTGTCACCTCTGACACCATCCCCGCCTCAGTCACCCTATTGAGTTTGTGTTCTATCCCTTCTCTTTTCATTTTTGTTAGTATTTTCTTCTTATGTTCTTTATGTTATTTTAGTCCCCCTGATGTGTTTGTGTACCCTTCTTATATTGAGGACAATGTGTTGTTCAAGTGTGGGGAGGCTTGTGTATTTTTAACTTAAGTGTGAATTTTAAATATTGTATTGATAGTTTGTTTAGGGTGCATGATGCGAATTTTGTGAATGGGTCAACGGATAGGACTTAACAAGAATTTAGCTGTGAACATAGTCTTTTAGGTTGCTATGACCTATTAGCTCATGAAATTAGTGACCTAAGTTACTTAAGGCTAAATATGTTGGTTAATTAGGATAAGATGTTTATTCACCCTAGGAAGTTTCCATATTCATTTATAATTTTAGACCAATCAAATAAGCGGCATTACTAATACATTTTCATAAAAATGATTAGAAAAAGTAAAAAGGTGGGCAAAATAATGTGTTAAAGAAAGTGTATAAATTTTAATGAATTGATTATTTTGCTGGCCTTTAAGTCATGAATAGAGCTAGTAACCAGTAGAGAATGTGATGTAGTTGAGTAAATGGATTGATACACATCCCAAATTTGTGACTTTGCATCAAAAGGCTATAATGACATTCCAACCAAGCCATTTAATAACAACATAACCTAATTGAGTAACTGGATCGATATTCATCACAAATGTTTGCCTCTATGTAAAAAGACTAGGTTTATGTCTTTAAAAATCAATAAAAAGAATGTTTTCAATTAGAAACCTACTAAACTGGTTAGTAGCTTGATTTTTCATGAAAACTTACTTAGGAATAGCTACAGTTTGGATTTGAAAAAATAATTATCAATGTATGCGCGTAAGTGATAGGGGTGAATAGACTTAAAATTAAAATTTTGATTAGTTTTTATATTTAGTACAAGGTACTTAGACATAAATTTCACAAGTTAATAAGTTAGTTTAACTTAAGGGATTGCCTCATTATCGCATTTGCATGTTTTGTGTTTTAGTTGTTGATGTTTGTTTGTTTTTGTTTTCTTAAGGACAAGCAAACATTAAGTGTAAGGATATTGATAGGTGTAGATTGCAACGTGCTTTTATGGGTAATTTAGTTTGTGTTTAGTTGTTAATTTGATTGTTTAGTGTGTTTTTAGGTTAGAATTGTGTTAGTTAGTAAAAATTCGTGTTTTAAGTGTTTTTTTAGGTTGGAATATGATGTTAAGCTTCAATTTTATATTTATGAGGTTCCTTTATGCATTTGTTAATGTTTCAGGGCAATTGGAGGAGATTCAGAGAAGACTTGAGAAACAACCCAAGGCCACGATTGTGACAGAAGTAAAAGTAAGGAGCCACGATTGTAACAGAAGTTCGTGTAGGGAGCCACGATCATGGTGTTATAGGCCACAATCTTGACAGAAGCAAAAAATCCCAACCACGACGATGCCACTAAGGTGCACAGTAGTCTTGACTTGAGTTTTTGAGGAATGTTTGAAACCTTTTGGACCCAGAAAAGACCCTAGGATTGCCCTAATTGTAAATACTATATAAGACTCAATGATGTAACTCCAGGAGCTTTTACATTTTTCCACTTTTTGGAAGTTCAAAAGAGAGAGAAAAGAAGAGGGAGAGAGAAGAAGAAGAGGAAGAATAGGGAGCAGAAGTGAGTCCCAACGCTGATGCTTTCTGGATGAAGTGATCTCCAGAAGCTGTTGCCTTCCTAGATTTTATGATCCAAGTTCTATTTCCTTTCCATTTCATTTTTGTTCATTTAATGTATAAGATTGAAATGGATTGTACGATGGTGGGTTTTGGATTGTTGACGATGTTCTAACTCTTCCTTAGGGATTTTACTTTGATTTAACGTTAATATAATTGATTTTGTATTTTATTGATTGGGTGTTATTATTAACTTCGATTTTTGCATATTTCGGTAACAAAACGAGAGGGTGAGTCAGATAAAAATGATTGGATTGGATTAACAAAAGTCAGGCTATCTAATAGACAACATAGTTAATCATATCAGTTTTTATGGAGAGAGATGTCCCATGTGACACCTGATATTTCAGTAGAGAGTTTTTGATATAATTTTAATTATGTGCCTTTCGTTAATTAAGAGATTACAAATTCCATAATTTAATTAGGGATAATGATTTAGGGCTTGGGTTTATAACTCGAGAGAGAGTAATTCCCCCTGTGATAGTCTAGAATTGACACCCCGATAACATATAATTGGTTGAGTTAGCATTAATGATAGGTAGAATCCCCTCTTTCATAACTTGGTAATTTCTCTTGATTAATTTCCATAGTGACCTTTTGTGTTGCTCAATTTCAATTCTTGTTTTGTGTTAATTTCTTGAGTTGAATTCATATAATCAAATTCCTGTGTTGATATTCTTGTTTCATTTTTTAATTTCATGTTATTAATTTATAAGGCTTAGATAACTTAGGATTATATTAGTTTACCCTCCTCGTGGAATCGACCATTTAAATACTACGACTCATGACCTGTGCACTTATGGTAATTGAGGGATATAAATTGTAAGAAGTGTTTTTCATGGCAGTGATAAGTTAATTCACCATCGCGACTATCACCAAGTCAACATTCACACCATTTCCACTCAATTTATCTCACATTTGGATCAAAACACAAGGATTTGTAACCAAAATCGATATATGAAGGCAATTAAAAGCAATAGAAACTAGACACAATAGACTTACACAATTATAGAAAGTTAGATTGTCTCCACACATGGGCGTGTATCTTCACACAAGCTTATACATGACTATGTATGTCTTCACTCTTCACACATTCCTTTAAATTGTTGATCTACACAACCATGTAACACCATACATAACTGTGTATCTCCCCAAAAGAACTTTTTCCATTTTATTTTCACTTGTTTGTCATTCCCAAGAACCATAAAGGCGTGTATGATCACCAAAAGTCTCAAAATAGGGCTAGGAACTTGACAATCTCCCCTTCTAGCCCAATTATGAGGAAGACATGCTTTTACAGCTACTTGATAGATAACCCAACAAGCTTACTTCTGGGAATTGCCTTAGTCAACATATCAATACCATTCACTATATTAATCTTCTTCAACATTAATTATTGCTTCTCAATCATGGAACTTAAACATCGATATTTGATATCTATGTTCTTTATGTGGAAATGATACATAGGTTCTTGCTTAAGTCAGTGGCATTTTGACTATCACAAAAAACTATATAATCTTCTTGCTTCACATCCAATTTTTGAAGGAATCTTTTAAACCAAAGCATCTCCTTACTAGCTTTCATTATAGCTACTTAATTCACTTCAGTTTTAGATAAAGCTACACACTTTTGTATCTTTGATTAAAACAAAATGGCTCTCCCTTGCAAACTTGAAATGAAAACCTGAAGTAGATTTTCTTTTGTCAATATCTCTAGCCATATCTACATTTGTATAACCTTCAAGAATTGACTCCCCATCACCAAACCGTAAACTCCATTTTAAAATGCCTCTTAAGTATCTCAAAATCCATTGCACTACTTCACTAGAACCTTTCTTGGATTAGATAGGAATATGCTTACTAAACTGACAGCCTATACAATATCTATCCTTGTACACACCATAACATAAGACAGAGACCCTATTGCAAATGAGTATGGAACAAAAGACATATCATCTTTCTTCTTTTATGTTGAGGGACATATACGCTTGCTTAGTTTAAAGTGAGGTGCCAGTGGCATGCGAACTCAGTTGACATGCTTCATATTGAACCTTTCTAGCACCCGTTCAATATACATTTCCTGATACAACCATAATCTTCTATCCTTCTTATCTCTAATTATCTGCATGCTTAAAATCTGATTTGTAGGTCCAAATTATTTCATATCAAAAGATTTGGACAAATCCTGCTACAACTTTGGATTCTGCCAATGTCTTGACCCATAATGATCATATTATTAACATAAAGAAGTAGAACGATGAAGTTCTCACCTAAGAAATTCTTGAAGTACATACAAGCATCAACATAATTTCTCTTATAGCTATAATCTGTCATAAAAGAGTCGAACTTCTGATATCACTATCTTTTTTTTTAATTAAATTTTCAGGAGACATCATCTCCTGAGATTTTATTGAGAGAAAACCAATTCAGAACATCAGTAAAAAGACAAATAGTTGTTGCGTCCCATCTTGATCATGCTCAAAGATGGGTTTACGAAGTGAA
>JAOSBO010021373.1:0-12159 GCA_027563915.1 Erythroxylum rotundifolium
TGCTAAATATGGTTCAAAATAAACATGTGACAACTATAACAATTTCTAAAAAATATTTGGTGTCTATTTCATGAGCAGAGAATCAAGAAGCTTATAATATAATTAAGATGGTACATATGAAAAATAAATCAACACAATACAAAATTGATAGAAAAAGAAGGACTTTAGACATTTATTCAACTAACATTGAACACAAATTTATATTAATAATTTGTTGGGTCAGTCGTTAGATGACAAGTTGGCATACTTCGGTTTCTCACATCTCAGTAAACTACTTCAAATGTACATATTAAGAATGATTAAAAAAGAGTCTTTCTTTTCTAGTTGTTAATGGAAAAAGAAAAAAGGAATCCCCGTGGCAGTAGGCGAGAGGAAGAGAAGCTTTTCATTCATCCTTGGTAATGTCTCAACGTAAGAAGCATGCATGTGACTACAACCATTAAGGAATATATTGAAACCACATTAAATGCTTGAGGACAAGAAGACATCATCCTATTGCAATAAATAGAAGAGCCAGACATGAATCCTTTCACATGTACGTGAATTCCAAGAAGAAGACAAAGACAACTAATAAATCACAAGAAGACAAAAACACATGCCACCACAAAAAGCCTTCTCATAAGACATTAAATAACGGGAAGTTCAAGAACAAGACAGCTGCAAAACTTGAGGAAGAAGAAAAGCTATGTGTTTGCAGTTTAAAATGACGTGAGAACAAAACAGGCGAAGACTGGTGAAATGCGCAGAAGACGAACTTAAAGATGAAGACGACAGAACTTGAAGATGAGAAGAATCGGGCGGCGCAGAATTTTTGCTTATTAAAAGAAAACGTGTTTTGATAAAGAAAAAACTTGTTTTAAAAGTTTACGAAAACGTCTTTTTACATTTTCGTAAACTTATTGTTGTTTTTTTTTGTTTTTGGAAACCAAAAATGGCAACGACACTCAGCCAAACATAATTCACAAGTAGATTGTTTTTTTACGAAAACCATAACAAAAAACAGTAAAAATAAATGGAACCAAACAGGGTCTTACTTGTTTGTCTCAAGATTTCCTCAATTAACAAGTTAAGCAAGTCTCCCAAGCATCAAAAATACATTAAAAATGAGATGGGATTAAAGGGTTTCAATTTACAAGATGAGGGTTACGAAATTTTAGCAAAACTTTAAGGGTTTTAGGGATTGTGTAAAAGTGTCGTAGGTGGGAGGAAAGAAGGAGAAACAACAGACCAAAATATGAAAGATGGTGATCTTACAAGAGTGAGAGACGTGGGTGAGGTGTGTGGTGAAGAAAATGGAAATGTATCATACCAAGTGTCAAGCTAAGAGTCATGCTATATGTTTTTCTCCTGCACTCCCAATTGTTACTCCCTTATTAGTCCATTTGTCATATAATGTCTAGACCATATGTTACTAAACTATACCTCCATTTGTCGCTCTTTTATTTAAGCCAATTGTCCCTTTATTATTGACGCCACATGTCACCATCTCATAAGCTCATTCAACCTAAATTCCCATGTATCATTTTATCTTACCCTTTTAACACTTTTCTTAGACTAAATGCACATATCAGTTTATCAATCACTCAATTAGAACAATAAATTCCCAATTCACTAATTATAATTCATCAATCAAAATTCAAGACATAATCAACACACAAGCATGTTATAATCATTTAACATCTTCTCTACCCTAGGATATATCAGTGAGTGCATGTACTATTTTTACAATGTCCCTAGATCATGATTCTTGTGTATATGCAAATGTGATGTATGCAAATGAAATGCACTTCCTGAATTCTCATATAATGACTCAATCTAATAGCTAAATTCCTAAGTATAAAAATGGGCTACTATAAGAATAAACCAAAAAATTTAGTAATGGGATCTTGTCTTCTATTTATCTAACCATTACATATGATTGAATACCTAAAAGTAGATCAAGTCATTCTTCTTTCATCCAAATAACTGTTTATTTCATAATCAAAGTTATTTTGAAGTTTACGTTTATAGTCATCAATTAGAGGAGCTTTGTATCCTGGACCGTAAAAGGTGATAACATCCATGATACGCTGACAATAATAAGATTGAGCAACATTGAATGTTATACTTGAATTATACCACCATCTAGCCATTGTCATGTATACATTATGAGCCACTTCTCTAGATTATAAGGCATTACGATTGAAGGTTAAGCTTTAGGAATTGTTTGTGGTGTAAAAAAAAAATTGAAACATGTCTTCATAAAAGGAACTTTCACTACTAATTTTACAATTTAGTCTTTGCCTTCTATCTTTCTTTCGTTGATTCTCTTTAAGCAAAGTCTTCATTTGTCACTTCATGTCATGATGGACTTTCTTACATGGCCCAATATCACCTTTAATCCTAGCTAAATGCTTTTTTAATCTTATGATTCTCCCACCTTTCAAATTTTTATTACAATATAAATAAATGATATGGTTCTTCATCCCAAAAACCAATCTGTCACAAACCTAAACCAGATCATCGAATCTTCCTAAAGCGACTGTATTATCAAGAGTACTTGAACTTCCTTAATTTATCTATAAAAATAAATGAAGATAGATTCAAAATTAACTTAATAATTTCATATTAAAATAAAGTTGTCACTACAACAAAATATGGAGTTTATTAACACAAAAGGTAGAGTTTTTAGACTGTTTTTGCATCTTAAAAATAATTTTAGACGCTTTATAAAGCAAAAAAAAAAGTGACACAAAAACTATTTTCGACGGTTTTTTTAGATACATAGATGCGTCGAAAAAACATACATCTTTTACACATCTAAGTGTCGAAAATCTATTTACACATAGATGTGTAAAAAATATACATTTTTGACAGTTTTCTTAGACACATAAATGCTATTTTAGACGCTATGTGTAAGCTTTTAGATGCTTTTCTCTGTCAATATTTTTTATTTTTAGACAATTTTTTTACGTTGAAAAAAATAAGCTTACAATTTGCTTTGTGCATCTTTTTAATATCACTCACATATTATTATAATAAATAATCACATATTTATTATTATAATAAATTTACACAAATTTATTATAATAATAAATATGTATCTGCATATTGTTATAATAAAGTAACACTTTTGTTAATCACTTATTGTAACTGCTACTTTGACTTGAAATATCATTATATTTATTCCATTATTGCCCTTGAGGTTTGATTACATTACTAAGAAGGTCTTCCACTGTAGAAGTTGCGACATATGCAACATTATTAAGCGTGTGTGCTCATTAATCATATGAAAAGAGAAAAATGAATTCAAAGATTTATTTCGTATACACAAGAAGTGTAACCCAGTACATATTAGACACCTTATAATATTCACAACTAAGTCAAACAAAAAGAACATGAACTTTGCAAATACAAATCTCAACTTCAAATTAGCCAATATTTTAGCTAAACTAAGAAAAAAAAGTGAAGCGGTGTCCACCTGATTTGATTAAAACTAACCAAGTGATGGCTGAAAATTTTAGGAAAGGAACATCAATATCCGACACTAGTTATCAGAAGACAAGCCAAACTAGCAAAATTGCTAGGAATATCAAATTAAACAGCAAGTGAGAAAGACCATGAACTCAATAATCACGAAAGCTTGAAAGATAGGTACTGTGAGAGATACTGGTCGGACCGGCAAATTCGCAATAACCGCAAAAGCTTCTACAGCGGCCCTAGTTGGCCACTACGATTTCTCCTATGTTGTTGTTGTTGTCGTCGTCGTTATGGCTTGTGCTCGCTTCGCTCTTTCCCATCTTCCCTGCCATTGTTTGCCCTTAATTAACTACTCACCATCGATTCAATTAAGGCCTTTGAAGTTTGAATGCTAAAATTGTACAGTTAATGGAAACATCTTAATCATATCCGTCAAATCTCAGTATTTCCTCTTACGCTTCTTAAAAAGTTAAATTTGGATTTTAAGGGGTACAATACAAGGACAGAATTAGAGAAGGGGTAAGTTGGGGTAGAATTAGAGAAGGGACAAGTTGGGATTAATTGCACATTTTGAAGTTATTGCTTTCTGGTTCTTTTGTTTTTAAAAATTTATTGACGAGGCCAGATTTTGGTTTGCAGGTAGCCCACAGATTCCCTAGGGCAAAAGGCGCAGACCATTAGTTGGAATCATTGAATTTCACCATGCCCTCCTATATTCGAAGACATGTGGGTTGTGATGTTGTCAGTGCATCATTGCAAATTCACTTGGTCTAAATTTTAAACATAAGCTAACGAACTAAATTTAAAGTTAAAGAATTTAAGCATTATATTTCAGTTAAAAATAAACTTCCATAAAAACCAATATTTATAATTTTCTTAATTATAATTATCATTCAACAATAATTTTAGATTAATTTACGTTTAATTTTTAGATTCAATACAGGCCAACACTTACCAATTTCCACTTTGGCAGCTCGTTATTCAAATTTGTTTAATTAATCTAAGGAATAAAATAAATTTAAATTCAAATCATTTAACTTAATTTAAATTTGATTCATTCAACTTTAAAAAAATTTGAAAATTTTAGAAGTTTTAGACTATTTTTTAGTATATTTTTTAAACAAATTTTGTTGTCTTAAATAAATGACTAAAAACTCCACTAATTTTGAGATTATTTAAGACAATTATTAAATGCGTCTAGATATAAGTGTCTAAAACTTCCTTATTTTGATGTAGTGTGTTTAAAAAATGAAGAATAGATCAATAATAGTTTCTGAATAATTATACGGTATAAACATGTAAGTGAACTTCATGAGCTTAGATGAATGATTCCTCAAGAAATTTGATGCTTAAGCACATTCTGCCTAAAAAATTCTGATATTTATTTGTTAACCCAAACATCAAATATATACATTGATTATTGTACTTTCACAAATATAATTCATTTTGTGTTATTACATAA
Organism: Erythroxylum rotundifolium; assembly: GCA_027563915.1. Taxonomy (NCBI): domain Eukaryota; kingdom Viridiplantae; phylum Streptophyta; class Magnoliopsida; order Malpighiales; family Erythroxylaceae; genus Erythroxylum; species Erythroxylum rotundifolium. The sequence continues at coordinate 4,922 of JAOSBO010021373.1, forward strand.
TTTAAAAATAAGGTCACAACTATAAAGTATTTTGTCTAATTACATAATTAAAAAATACTCACAACTATAGCCTATTTTGTATAATTATATAATTCAATCATAAACTCATAAGTCATAACCATAACTCATTTTGTATTATTACATAATTCAACCATAAATTCACATATATAATTCAATTTATGTAATCACATTATTCAACTATGAAGTTACAAATATAAGTTATATAATTGCATAATTTAAATATAAACTCACAACTTTAACATATTTTATATAATTATGTGATTCAACTATAAACTGTTAACTATAACTTATTTTGTATGATTGCTAATTAGTTTATTAAATAATTCAATAACAGACATGAACTTACAACTATAACTTAATTTGTATAATTACTAATCATATATGTCAACAGTAAATTTAACAATCCATTTTAATGATTACAAAATTCAATTTATAATGTATTACCTAATTTGTAATAAAGACTAACCTTTCATACAATTTTTAATAGATCTCAATCTCAAATTTTAGATAACAAATGATCGACCTCAAATTCATAACCTAATTCTAAATTTTAGCCAACAAATGAATAACCTTAAATTTATAATCCAATTCAAAATTCTAATTTCCGATTCTAAACAACACACTCTTAATTTTTATGAATAAGACAAGCCCAAACTTCTACGATCACACATCATAAGTAATTAACATTATCAATTTATCAATTATTACACACGATTCTAGCTTCTAGATTTTTGCTTGAAAAATACAACCTTGGTTTATCACATGTACAAGCTCACAACATTGGAAATTTTCCGACATCACACAACACAAAGGCAACGATGGAGGACCAGAGGTGAGAATTAGGATGCATGATCGGGCGTAGGGTGCGTGTGGTAAGATGTGATTGTTGGGTCTACTACGAGTTGTGAACTTGGAATTGTGTCGGCTTGCAATTTGTGATAGGTGTTAAGGTTGTGACGGGTTGCAAGAGATTGATGATGATAATGGCAATTAGATAGATTATAATAAGGCGACGGGGCATCGAGGTGATAGGTTGAGACTTGCAAGGGAACTAGTGACGATGGTGATAGTTGCAAGAAGTGAGGTGAGAGTGAGAGTGACGTGGAGATGTTTGAAAGATAGTGGAAAGATCTGTTTTACTGTAGTACCTTAAAAAAAAGTAGGAATGGCAATTTTTGGCTCATGGGCCTAAATTTAGTTGATTTTAATGGACTGGCCCATGGGCCAAGTCCAGGCCCAGAGAAACTTGAGATCCAATTATTCTAACCAAAACAACATCGTTTTACGTAAAAGAATTGGGTTTCAGGTAAGCTTGAGTTTGGGTAACCTAAATCCTAATATAATTTTAAAAAATAAATTATTACATATTTTTAATTTTAAAAAAATTATTTAAAAAAATTTAGAGGGTTTTGGCCCATGGGGCAGCCCATTGTCATCCCTGAAAAAAAGAAAAATCAGGTAAGAAAGCGATTAAAAAAATTATCTGCAGAGCAAAGGTAAATAAATTTTGGAGTGAAAATTTGGTGAAAAATTTTTAAGAACATAAAAAACATCTCACGGACAAGCAAATGCCACCACATGGTTAGTAACCCTCACTCTCACTCTTTAATCAGACAGTCCCACGGACATGCAACTGCCAACACATGGTTAGTAACCGTCGCTCTCTCTCTCTTAATCAAACAGTCGCTTCCACCAAAAGGCACCAAACGCACGGCCTTCGATATCACCCTCCGTCGACAGCACCCGCGCTCTCTCTCCACATTTTGTGTTTCTATTAAATGCTTCCCTTCTAATCACGGCGCGGGCAACAGTTTTCTATGCCCTCCGCCACCGCCTCATGCCACCGGAAGTACTCAACAATGTTCACTCATAAGACCTCTCCCTTTCTCCACAAATTCCACAGCCACCGTCAACGCCATCCCTTTCATCGTTATAAACTTCGCTGCGTTTTGGACAATATTGCCGTCTCCTCCTCCCTCTCCTCTGTCGTAACCTCCGCCAACGTCATCGCCGCTGCCGCCTCCGCCGGTTCCTCTTCTGTCCACAGCGCCGTTTCCTCCACTATTACACAAGTTGCTGTCACGGCCTTCGCTATTGCCTCCGGTGCTTGCCTTTCCACCCAGGTCGATTTTTTGTGGCCTAAAGTGGAAGAGCAACCTGGTATTATTTATTTTATTTTCCTTTTATAAAATAAAATATCCATTAAATCAGAAGTTTTTTTTGGTTGAGTTTATTAGTAGTCTATATTTGGTTTTCTTTCTAGACAATAATTGTCAAAGTGTAAACGAAGCTAAAGCATCTGTAAAGAAATCAGCTAAGATCATAAGGTGACATACACTATATATGATCCATTTCACTTTAACCATTAAAAAACACATTTGTCCCATTGTTGGAAATATAAAGCAGTCTTGTAGAATTAGTTATTGTGATTTAAACTAGGTTAATTATGGTAATTTCATATTCTTGTTATCGTGGATGCAAATGATAGATATTATGTCACCCTTTTGAAGTATATATATAGTGACAGTTGCAGCTCATATTATCAGTAAAACTGGTTTTGATTAAAATGATGCTAACTTAGCAATTCTAGTCTATGTCTTTGTCCGTCAAATTGTTGGTTTAATCACTGTAAATATTATCAACTTGGTTTTCAACCAAGGAACGTGTACCCTACTCCTTTATTCTTTGTTTCCCATATTTGTCAATGCCTTGCTATTTCTATATGTTCCATCAAATTGTCACCTTTTATCAACAGGAAAAAGGCTACTCTTCTCTTTACCTTTCAGCTGTAGAATGATTCAACTACTTACACTCATATACTCCCTAAATGATTAGTTGTCTAATAATTGAAAAATGTGTAATTTGTTATGAAAGAATATTCTTTTCATTATATGAGGATGTAAACACTCCCTTCTACTCACACCATTTTGCAATCAAAATGTTGCACAGGCTTCTTTATACTGGATGGAGTTGATGTGACTGGGTACCCTATTTTCAATGAGGCTAAGGTTTATTGTCTCAATTGGTATCCATATGCATCAATCATTTTCTGTCACTAAAATGCAATAATCTGTCAAGGCAGGTGCAGAAGGCTATTGCATTTGCCAAGAGAGCTCATCATGGACAGTTTCGGAAGACAGGTGATCCATATTTAACCCATTGCATTCACACAGGAAGAATATTAGCAACACTTGTACCTTCAAATGGAAAGCGAGTACGTTGTTTCTTAGCGTTTGCTTTTGTATTATTTTATGTGCTTTCTTAATTATGTTGTCTTTTTCAAGTTTAAGTTTGTGATACATTGTGTCTCATTTAGCTCTGTTGTTTGCATAATTTCTTTTAAATTGTTTTCTAGGAAGAGTAAGAGGCCTTTTGTTTAGTGTAACTATTATTAGCTTAAAAATTTTCAAATGCCATTTCTCAATTGATTTCGTAAGGATAAGAGAAACAAACACCTTCGCGTATCCTTTCTCTTTTCCAACATGAACTTAGGTCATAATAAATCATTCTTATGATGACATAGACTAACGATGTGTATGGAAAATTACGAATTTTTCTCATTTCATCTGGATGGTTCCGAATTAAATGAGTTTTATTCTAAATTTCCTTTATATACTTTCATTTCAAATTATTCAGGATTTCATTGTGCTTGTAATTGCATGCAATTATTTTTGAAGCATGTATATCCATTTGCTTGCTTAACTAAAATTACCAATTTCCTTTCCTATTTCATTGAGATTTTTAACAGCCACGGTATTTTACAATTATTCATGTGTCACTTTCAAAGTGACTTTCTTTGTGCACTGTTCCATGTTGGAGGATGAACGTATAATTCTTAGGGGAGATATGCATAAGCATGTGTACTTATTTCCTAGTTTATGAAATCAATACTTAATATTTTAGATTATCATTCACCAAAAAAGAAGAGTTGTAATGATTTTGTTGCGCCATTGTGCTACCTAGGTCAAATTCCTTTTATTTCCACATTGTAGATGTGGAAAAATCATGTGTATTGATTGATTGTATTTGATTGTGTTTCTTATTATGTTAGAATATCCATATATTGTGGGATTAGAGAGTGTCTCATGAGTTATGGCATCAAATATACAATATTAGAATATCCCCTAAATTATGAGATTATAAACATTTCCAATTATAGGTACTATAACTTTTTCTTTGAAAAATAAAGATTTCATTGATTAAATATATTTACCTCTAGAGTGCAAAAGGTCGAGGATAATCCAAAAGGTCTAGATTACATAGAGTTATGGTTCCTAGTAATCATCTACATCTTGGTATCTAAGGGGTACTTATAAGACCACATACACCAATATTACTCCAAACCGCATCATCTCTTCATACTATTTGACAGATTTGCTGCTATTACTTTTGCTAATATGGCCAATCTAGAATGGAGGAAAATGTCCTGAAAAACCATTTCAATGCTTTGGTTTTGTTGTCTAAAAATTCTGCAATTTCGCTCCTTCCAGATGTAGTACACCAAATCTTCCCAGCTTAACTTAATTGCTCTGAGATCATTTGGACTATGTACTCTAAGGTTTCCCAACCAAGCAACAGTTTCACTCCAAGAGTCCACTGGTCTGTCTATGTTGAGAATAATCTGCATCCGGTCCTAGACTTGCCTGGTATATTTGCATCTAATCATAAGATGCTCCAGATTTTCCATTTCCGAATAACAGAACTCACAATGCAATGAGTCAATGGAGAACTTGATCTTGTCCCTTGTAAGCAACCCTCCATTGATTTCCATCCGTAAGATAAATGAATGAGCTGGATTGATGTCACTGTCCCACACTAAAACTAAATTTGTCCACCCTAGCCTTGTGTTTTGTGAAGTCTGCAAAAGTGTTTTGTATGCTTTTGTGTTGAACTTCCTTGATTTATCTGCTAGCAACTGAATTTCATCTTGTTCTCCCTCGTGGCATCTAGGGAATTCTTCCATTATGTGGCTGACACTTCTGCAATTATGGAATGGCCATATCCATTGATTGTTTCTAATTAATACATTCACTTTAGTTTGTAGATTCACCACCAATTTCAAGGGCTGTACCTCTGCCACTTGATATGGGGGACCTTTACAATGCTAATTATCGTACCAAAAGGATGTGCTTTCCCCATTTGCAATCCTATGGAATACCTGTTGTTACATCCATTGCCTTGTCGCTAGGATTTCCTTTAGAGTTCCTGACATTTCCTACCTTGGCTTGTATATAAGCTGAACATGATGTAAACATTTGATATATGCAAACTCCTTCACAAATTCTAAGATGGTATCAGAGCTAAATTAGTCTCTTGGGATCAAATCGTTTCCAGCCTTCATTGCTAAAAATATATTTATATTTTCTCTTTTTCTAGTTTAGCCTTCATTGTTGCACTTCATTTCCATCCATCCATTTCATCCTTTATTGATGTCTCCTCCCTATTTTATTATCTTTCATTTTATTCTTCATTGTTAATTATTGCGCTCTGTTCCCCGCTAAAATAGAGTATTACTTCTAACCTTTACTGTTGGAATTGTCTAAGGATTAGCTTCTTTGTAAAGGGAGGAAAATGTCAAAAGTTAAAGAAGCAAGTAGTACCACTATTGCATAGTCGATTCCAATAGCCAGGGTAATTACAAAGTATCTAGGCAACATATGGATTGGATGGAGAGAAACTACCTCAAATGGTTCTAACTTATCTAGGCAACATATGGATTGGATGGAGAGAAACTACCTCAAATGGTTCTAACTTGTTCGTATAATTCTAAAAGGAAAAGGAAAAGGAAAAATTAGCCATCTCATAGGTATGGGACCAAAACCAAGAGATTCTCATTTCAAAGCATGGGATGAAGAATATTCCATAATCATGACTTGGTTGTGGAATTCTATGATTCCTAAAATAAGTGATACATGCATGTTCTTTGAAGATTTAAGTAGGATGGCTATATTGCGACAACAAATTTGCAATCAACATAGCTCACAATCTAGTTCAACGTAATTAAACAAAGCACATTCAAATCAATAGGCACTTCTTCAAAGAAAAGTTAGAGGGTGGATTAATTTGTATTCCTTATGTGTTTACTCATGGTCAATTGGTTGACATTTTTATTAAAGGTTTGAGTAGCTCAATTTTTTGTACTGTTGTTTCCAAGTTGGGAATGGAGAATACCTATTCACCAGTTTGGGGGAGAGTGTGGCAAAATCATGTACATTGATTGATTGATTGTATTTAATTGATTTTCCTATTATGTTAGAATATCCCATAAATCATGAGATTAGATAGTATCCCATAAACTATGGGATTAGATATTGTATTAGAATATCCTATAAATCATTTGATTAAAATCATTACTTTCCATTTATGGGTACTATAAATTTGCATACAAGCTAACCTACTATAAAAATTGATATATGCAAACTCCTATTCAAATTCTAAGAGTAGATGATCCTTACTTCCTCTTCAGTCCATCACAGAGTCTTTTATACAAACTTTACTCTTGGAAATTGTCTTTTGAAGCATGTTAGTTATGGTATTGGCCACCTTTATAAGTAATATTGCTCCATATTGTTGAGTTGTTCGATTATGTAGTTAGGTTTTTGTGTTCTATTTTGTTTAAATTTGTTACCTTCATATTGTGCATTTTTTTCTAACTGTCGAAATGCAAGCTTTTTTGTACATTGCATGTTAGAGTTGTGCTTTCTTTCGAACATTGTTGAATGATTATTTCTTTAAATGGGGATGGATGGTCATCTCTTATGTAGCAGTTCTAAATGATTTTCTTTCAAAATAGCTAGATGGTAATTTGACATTTCGATTCTATGCATTAACTACAAGACTTTCTCAAGTAAATAAATGATGAACTTTATTTTTGCCCTTGGGGGTATTGTTTTGATGTTTTAAAATCAGACATTAAAAAAGATTTGTGGTGGAGAGGTGCTAATTTGTTCTTGACCGCTTGTTTGATTAACCCTTTGTGCTTGGAAGGAAAAATATTGCATGAATTTATTATTGGTATACCTTTATGAGTTTTAAAACCCTCTGTAGGCCGTTGACACGGTGGTGGCCGGGATTCTTCATGATGTGGTTGACGATACATTTAAAAGTTTGCGAAATATAGCAGAAGAATTTGGTGATGACGTAGCAAAGTTGGTATATGGTGTTTCACGATTGAGTTACATTAATCAGGTAATAGATTATCTATTTATTTTGATAAA
>JAOSBO010021397.1:0-12157 GCA_027563915.1 Erythroxylum rotundifolium
CATATAGCCATCTTAAAGATAAATGAGAAGAGTCTCATTTATTGGCTACTTTATGACTGATTAAAGTAAGAAGTGATATATTGAATGCTATTCTCTTCTTCCATTCCATGCATAACCCAAATTGAGGGTGTAAGAATGTGTTCTTGCATGGTTTTACTCTCTCTCTCCTTTCATGCATGAGTGAGCCAAAATTTGCATGAGAACATTCTCATTTTTGGTTCATTTCTTCTAAGAAAATCTCCTCCAAACATTTCTTCTCCTTTCCCACTAAAGGAATTTGTTAACCAAGTTGTTTTGGAAGAACAACAGGTAAATAAAATTTCTTGAAGTTAGAACAACAAGGAGAGGATAGATTGATGAAGAAAAGGATTCAAAAACAAAGGCTTTGGATATAAGAAGGAGAGGATAGCGTAGCGAGAAATTAAAGCTGTAGGGAAGAAGTTGGTAATATCACTATCTTGTTTATGTTTATTATTACCCTTATACCATATCATGTATAGATTGGCATGATGATTTAGATATGTTTCTTCCGCTGCAAACAATATTTCTAAAAAGTTTTGAAATCTATAGGTTCTCCAAATATGGCATGCTTTCTTTTCCCTATCTAACAATTGGTATCAGAGCTAGGTTTTAATGCATGATTTCAGTTCCCATATGGTTGATGCATGGTTTGGCAATCATTTTTTGTATGATGCATATTTTTATGTGATAGAAATATATATTTTGTATGTGTTGCTCTTTTGGTTGTCTATAGAAGTTAAATTTACCATGTAAGATTTCCTCATTTGGTTATAACAAAGAGGGTGGTCTATCATCACCGTGTTTCCTCCTTGGGTTCATTTTTTCTGTTTTATTTGATTTTGTAATGTACAAATTGATGTAATGATTAAGATGGAGCAGCCATGGATTGAAGAAATGGAGAGGTAAAGGTTTCGGTGTATCTTTTGTGTATTGGCATAGTTTTGGTTTTGTAGAAAAAAAGATGCTGGAATTTTGTTTCAATGAATCTAGTTTCGGTTTTTAATGTGAATCAAGTGATGGTTTTTTGTTTCAGGGAATCAAGTTTTGGTTTTGATAAAATACTAAGTGCTGGTTTTCTATTTTAATGGAAAGATTTTCGGTTTTAATTAAAACAAGTGCCGGAATTTTTTGTCGTGACAAAGATTCTACTTTATGAAAATATAGTTTTGGAAATTTTATTTTCAAAGTAACAAAATTCGGTTTTTATAAATGCCATTGCATTTTGTTTACCAAATGGGCTAGATCATGTAAGCGAAGAGTTCAAAGCAAAAGATCCAAGTCTAAGAAGAATTTTTTGGGCCTAAAAGGCTTGTAATTATTTTTATGTTTCTAGGACAGACAATCAAAAGCGGCTTAATTAGTTCATGTGATGAATGGAGAAATGACTGAAAATAATATATGATATTATGTGATTGCATGTCATTTAGAAAATTGCCAACCCTAGGTCTTGCCATGCATTCATTATGTATGAGATATATAATCAAACAATATAGGATGGATAATAAATTGCATCTTGACAAGATGGTATTTAAAACTTAAAGCCCAAAAAGATTGGGTGGGATAGGATGCTCATGTGATAGTCCACGGTCTCTAAATGATGGCCCATTTGCATATGGTGAATTGTTACTCCCCATCAGAGGGCATGAATCCTAGATCTTACATGGTTTGGGTCTCCTTAAGGATAAGTCCACTTATTTGTAGCAAATGTGATCTCCTACCGAGGCATGATTTGCAAGTATCTCTACTAACGAATCAAATGGTTAATCACTCATCATTTTTTTATCAATAAACTACCCATCGTAGCTTTGTTGGTAAAAGTATGGACCAAATTATGAAACTTAAAGAGTTGGGCATAAGATGCTGGGTAGTTTTTGAGTGGGAGGTCCCAATTTTTCTTTTAATGGATAAGATGGCTCACCATCACTTAGTCTATTATAGATAAGAAAAATAATCGTCATATAATGTTCCACCGTCACTTAGTCTATTACAGATAAGAAAAATAAACGTCGTATAATGTTTTAATTTTTTAAGTTTTGTTAAAACTATCATGATGCATCCATGCATCTGGTTTTATACAAAGTTGCAATATTGTTGAATAGTATGCTCATGTTTTAATAATTATATTATCAGACATTATCAACCACAAAATGAATCCACTCACCCTACTTTTGATAAATAACAAATTGAAAACTGGAAAAAAATTTAATGAATGGAGACGTAACCTTGACATTGTTCTTCAATATGAACATATTTCACGGGTGTTAACTAAAAATGAGCCTATACCTCCAGGCGGAGATTCGACTCCTGAGATAGTCCAACAACATGATCATTGGCAGAATGCTGACAAGACTACTAAGTGTTATATTCTAGCTTTTGTCAGTGGCATGTTGCAAAAGCAAATTGCTTGTATGAAAACAGCTAGTTCAATGGTCCATCACCTATGTGAGATGTTTGGTGTAAGGACTAAGTCTGGAATAGTGAAAGCTATCCAAACCTTTCATAATCTCAGACAGAAACTTGGTGAACCGGTGTGGGACTACATGATGAAGGTAATCTCTATGGTGACTGAGGCAGAGATGCTTAGGGCAATATGGATACTAACACACAGATGATTATGATTATCAATAGCATAAACTCTTCTTTTCAGCAGTTTAAGTCGGACTAAGAGCTCAATAGCAAGGATTACACCTTGAGTGAGTTAGTGAATACCCTCCAGAGCACGACAGAGATATTGAATATCAAGGCTCATGGGCCCGAAGCTAATATAGCATCTTTTTCAAAGACCAAGAGTAAGGGCAAGCAGAAGAAGAAGGGTCCAATGAAAAAGAAAGCCCAAACAGGGGTCAAGGCCAAACCCATGGAAATGCAGGCCAAAGAGAACAACAAAGGAAAGTGTTTCCACTATGATGAAATGGGCCACTGGAAAAGAAACTGTCCAGTCTACCTTAAGTCCCTCAAAAGAGAGCAAGGTATGGGTTTCTTAAGTTTGTTAGGAACTATAAATGTGGCAGATTTATCTGGTTCTTGGATATTAGATTCAGGAGCCACTAACCATGTTTGCAATTCGTTGCAAGGGGTCTACTAAAGGAGAAGACTACCTAAAAGCCAGTTTCAAGTCAAGATAGCAGATGGCTCCTATGTTTCAGTAGAATAAGTAGGATCAATTGTCTTGGACTTTCCTAATGACAATAGGTTATATTTAGAGGACATTTATTACATGCCAATGAGTGTAAGGAACATGATTTCTATTTTTTTCTAATACAATCTTGTTATTCCTAATATTTTGGAAAAGTTGTTTCAATATATGAAAATAAAGATTTTATTTGTGATGTGATAATTAAACAGGAATTGTTCTTTATAGAACCTATGTAAGGCTCACCAAACACCACAGAATTGATAAATCGAAGACAATCCAATGACTCTAGCATTAATTCAAAATATCTGTGCCACGTAAGAATGGGTCATATCAATATGGAAAGACTTGATAGGTTAGTAAAGGATGGGATCCTTATGGGCTTGGATAGTGATCCATTACCCACCTTTGAATCTTGTATTGAAGGAAAAATGACCAAAGCCTCATTTCCTTCTAAAGGAAACAGATCTAAGTCCATGTTAGACCTGATACATACTGATGTTTGTGAGTTCATGAACTTACAAGCTCGAGGAGGTTATGAATATTTCATAACTTTTATAGATGATTACTCAAGACATTGCTATTTGTATTTCATTTAAAAAAGGAATGAATCCTTTGAAAAGTTCAAAGAATGTAAAGCTAAAGCTGAGAAGCAACTAGGCAAGCCATTAAAACAACTTCGATCGGATCGAGGTGGTGAGTACTTATTTAGAGAGTTTCAGCAATATTCAATTGACAATGGAATTGTTTGCAATTTTTTAGTTCCTCGAACACCTCAACAGAATGGTGTAGCTGAGAGGAGAAATAGGACTTTATTGAAAATGGTAAGATCAATGATGTCCTACACTAGCCTTCTAGAATCGTTTTGGGGATATGCTATATAAACGGCAACATATCTTCTTAACTTTGCTCCATCCAAATTGGTGCCTAAAACACCTAGGGAGTTGTGGACTAGCAGAGTACCTTCATTGAGGCACTTAAAGACTTAAGGATACCTAGCCCATGTTGTAAAGTCTGAATCGACAAAGATGGAACCAAGGTAAGAAGTATGTTTATCTGTAAAATATCCTACAGGAACTCGAGGGTATTATTTTTGTAGTCCTTAAGATAAGAAGGTTATTGTATTGGAAAATGCAACCTTCTTAGAAGAAGATTTTGTGAGAAATCATAAAGAAAAAAGTGAAGTAGTGCTAAAGGATTTAGCTATTTCATCCAAACCAAGAGTTGATATGGATATAATAGAACAAGATGTCGAAATGGATTCAAGAGTTGAATGGAAAGTGCAACCTGAACATCAATTTGTACCTAGATATAATGGGAGGGTTGTTAGATAGCCAGATAGGTATCTAGGTCTAGGAGAAGGCTTAATTGCCACCTTAGGCCAAGAAGAAATGGATCCCATTACATATACTCAGGCTATTAATGATATTGATGCAGAAAAATGGCTCAAGGAGATGGAATTGGAAATAGATTCCATGTACACTAATGAAGGCTGAGTCCTTATAGATCTACAGCATCTATAAAAGCCATTGGTTTAAAATGGATCTACAAAAGAAAAAGAGGATCAGATGGAAAGGTAGAGACCTTTAAAGCTAGAATGGTAGCTAAAGTCTATACTCAAAAAGAGGGTATAAATTGAGAGGAGTCTTTTTCTCCGGTTGCGATGCTTAAGTCCATCAGGATTCTTTTGGTCATAGCAACCTATTTTGATTATCAGATATGGAAAAAAAATGTCAAGACCCATTTCTTATTGGGTATCTTAAGGAGACCATTTATATGGCCAAACCAAAAGGTTTCATTGATCTAGGAAATGAGCATAAGGTATGGAAGTTGCGAAGGTCCATTTATGGACTTAAGCAAGCATCTAGACCTTGGAACATTAGGCTTGATAAGTCTATTAAAACCTATAGGTTCATACAAAACCTAGATGGGCCTTGTGTGTATAAAAGAGTACAATAAGGTAAGGTTACTTTCCTAATCTTGTATGTTGATGACATTCTGCTGATTGTGAATAATGTAGGAATGTTATCTATGGTTAAGGGATGGCTGAATGAACAATTTTCAATGAAGGATTTGGGAGAGGCTAACTATTTTCTAGGGATCAAACTTATAAAGGATCATAAGAACAAACAGATAGCCTTTTCTCAATTAACCTACATTGAGAATATGCTCAATAAGTTCTCCATGCAAGATTACAAGAGGGGTTTCACACCTACTAGAAATGGAATCAAACTTTCAAATGAACAAGCACCTAAAACCCAAGAGAAGGTTGAACGCATGCATAACATTCCATATGCTTTGGCAGTTGGAAGTTTGATGTATGCAATGCTTTACACTAAACTGGATATCTGCTACGCAGGGGGACTGGTAAGTAAGTTTCATTTCAGTCCAGGAATGGAACATTAGACCATAGTTAAGTGTATACTTAAATATCTTCGTAGGATGAAGAACTTAATTCTTGTTTACTTTGGAAGTAATCTTATTCTGGCAGGATATATAGATTCTGATTTCCATTCAGATGTTGATTCAAGGAAATCAACTTTTAGTTCTATTTTTACCTTAGGAGGTGGAGCTATAGTCTGGAGGAGTGTCAAGCAATCTTGTATTGCTGATTCGACTATGGAGGCTGAGTATGTCACTATTTATGAAGCAAAAAGGAAGTAGTTTGGCTTTGGAAGTTTCTAAACGATTTGGAGATAGTTCCGGAGGCAGAAAAAGCCATTACACTTTATTGTGATAATAGTGAGGTAGTGGTTAATTCTAAAGAACCTCAAAATCACAAAACTGTCGAACATATTGAGTGAATGTTTCATCTCATAAGGGAGATAATACAATGTGGAGAGATGGATGTGGTAAAGATTCCTACGAAGCAAAACCTTGTTGTTCCATTTATGAAGACATTGTCTCAAAAAAGTTTTGAGGGTCACCTAGCAGGGATGGGAATGAGGGATATGTCAAACTTCCTTCAGGGCAAGTGGGAGATCGTTGAAGTTATGTAAATATAGTGCCCTAGAAAGCAAGTGTATTTACATATACCTTAATCTTCTTTAGTTACAGTTTTGTAATGGAAATATTTATTATTTATAAAATAAAAGAGTTTGGTTTTAATAAGCATTATATATCTACTCATAAGGTACCAAGATTCTTTTTTAAGTAATATACATATACATAAAGATGTGCGGGAAACATGTATATTATTATAATCTAAATTAATGGATTCACAGTTGAATAATCAAGTCGGTTCCTTGATTATAGTTTAGACTGTACTGTTGCGATTTATCTCTGTGTAAGTAAAGGAGTTTACTTGAAGGGAATGATGAGTTTCATATCATGATAGTAGTTGACTATCAATAATGGCATTATTAAATGAATCTAGATTCAAGTATGTTTTCAAGAATAAAGTGCGTCGTTACTTCAATCTTAAAACATACAACTTAAGCATTCGCTTATTATGAACCAAAATCTTGATGAGTAGTGAACTCGTATGTGTTTGATCATAATTCTTGATATGATCTGAATGGATTTTTACAGAGTACTAATCCAGTGTCTGCATGTTAGAATTATTAATTGAATCATGTATCAAGGAACAATCACTCAAACAAAGAGTTTATAATGATATCATTACTTCTAGATGTTTTAAGGAGATTTGGTGATTAAACTGGTGCCTGTTGTTTGATGGACTAGCTACCCATCAAGTCTTAACACCAAAATGAGATCTTGTGTGTTAATCAACATATAAAGTAAAACGGGAGTTCTAGAAGTAAAAATCAACATAAGGGTAAAACGATAATTTTACCCTTTGTTTTGCGGATGGCTATGATAAGGTTCTAAATAGGGTTTGCAATTGGACATGAAATAAGTGTTCTCATAATATTTAATAGTTCAAGAGTTCAACTAATTGTCATTAGTGGAATGACATTTAGTTAACAAGCTAGAATTAATTCCAATGAGATTAAATTAATTCTAGGTTTATTGGAGCTTGAATTATCAAAGTCCAATAAGATTCCCCACTTGGCTTTAAAGAAGGTTATCAAGCTAAGTAAGAAATATAAATGGAGGTTTTAGAAGCCTGTAATTGAATGTTAGGATTGCACAAATTACTGGTTAATTAGAAGCCCAAATGTTCATTTAGAAATGGGTTAGACTTTGGTTTAATGTAATTGATTAGATTAATTATATTAAAACAAATTTTTTAAAGAAAGGAGTAGCAATTTCGGTTTTAATGGAATGATTGTGCAGCTGCACATTTGACATTAAATTGCTAAATAAAGATGGTCTTTGTTATGGTTTATCATCATTACATGGAGTTATGAACTTACCATTAAATGGTCCAATGGTTATCTTTTATTGTTGGCATATAACCTATTAGTATTCATTGGATTTAAGAAGAAAGATGTGCATTGGATGGACCATCTTTCTTCTTCCATCTTCCAAAACCGAAATTTCTAGGTCATATTTAGGTTAATATTTTTTCATATAAACATCTTAAAGATAAATGAGAAGGGTCTCATTTATTGGCCACTTTATGATTGATTAAAGTAAGAAGTGATGCATTAGATGCTATTCTCTTCTTCCATTCCATGGATAATCCAAATTAAGGGTGGAAGAAGGTGTTCTTACATGGTTGACTCTCTCTCTCCTTTCATTCATGAGTGAGACAAAATTTGCATGAGAAGAGTCTCATTTTTGGTTCATTTCTTCTAAATAAAATCTCATCCAAACATTTTTTCTCCTTTCCCACCAAAGGATTTTTTTAACCAAGTTATCCTAGAAGAGTGAGAGGTAAATCAAATTGGTTGAGGATACAGTAGCAAGGAGAGAATAGATTGACAAAGAAAAGGATTCAAAAGCAAGGGCTTTGGATACAAGAAGAAGGAGAGGATAGCGCAGCGAAAAATTAAAGCTGTAGCAAAGGAGTCGGTAATATGACTATCTTATTTATATTCATTATTATCCTTATGCCATATCATGTATAGACCGGCATGATGATTTGGATATATTGCTTCCGCTACAAATAAGATTTCAAAATTTTTTTGAAATCTACCAGTTCTCTAAATATGAACCGCGTTCTTTTCCCGATCTAACACATCTTTATTAGCAATTTAATTTCAAATGTGCAGCTGCACAATTAGTCCTTAATTTAAAAATGAAATTGCTACTCCTTTCTTTAAAAAATTGGTTTTAATATAATTAATCTAATCAATCACATCAAACCAAAGTCTAGCCCATTTCTAAATGAACATTTGGGCTTCTAATTAACCATTAATTACTGCAAGCCCAATATTCAGTTATGGGCTTCTAAAACCTCCATTTATATTTCTTACTTAGCTTGATAACCTTCCTTAGGGCTATGTGGGGAATCTTATTGGACTTTGATAATTCAAGCTCTAATAAGCCTACAATTAATTTAATCTCATTAAAATTAATTCTAGCTTATTAACTAAATGTCATTCCACCAAAGACAACTAGTTGAACTCTTGAACTATTAAATATTATGAGAACACATATTTTATGTCCAATTGCAAACCCTATTTAGAACCTTATTATAGTCATCCATACAACAAAGGGTAAAATTAACGTTTTGCCCTCATGTTAGTTTTTCCTTCTTGAACTCCCATTTTACTTTATATGGTGATTAACACACAAGATCTTATCTTGGTGTTAAGACTTGATGGGTAGCTAGTCCATCCAACTACTGATACCAGTTTAATCACCAAATCCCCTTAAAACATCTAGAAGTGATGATATCACTGCAAACTCTTTATTTGATTAAATATTCCCTAATATATGTTTCAATTAATAATTCCAACATGCAGACACTGTATTAATATTCTATAAAAATCCATTTCGATTATATCAAGAATTATAATGAAACACATACGAGTTCACCACTTATCAAGATTGTGGTTGATAATAGGCGAATGCTTAAATTGTATGATTTAAGGTTAAAGTAACGACCAACTTTATTCTTGAAAACATACTTAATTATAGATTTATTTAATAATGCCAATATCAATAGTCAACTTCTATTATAATATGAAACTCATCATTCTCTTGAAATAACCTCCTTTACTTACACGGAGATAAATCACAACACTATAGTGTAAAACATAATCAAGCAACCGACTTGATTATTCAACTGTTAATCCATTAATTTAGATTCTAATAATATACATGTTTCCCCTACATCTCTATGTATATGTATGTTACTTACAAAAGAGTCTTGGTACCTTATGACTAGATATATAATGCTCATTAAAACCAAACTCTTTTATTTTATTGATAATAAATATTTCCGTTACAAAACTGTAACTGAAGAAGATTACCGTACATGCAAATACACTTGCTTTCTAGGGCACTGTATGTAAATACCCATTCTTTTAAGTAGTCTTCTCCTTTGCTGGAACCCGTGCAATGAATTTTAATCATGGTTAGTGGCTCCTGAATCTAATATCCAATAACCAAATAAATCTGCCACATTTCTAGTTCCTAACAAACTTAGGAAACCCATACCTTGTTTCCTTTTGAGGGACTCAAGATAGACTAGACAGTTTCTTTTCTAGTTACCCATCTCATCACAGTGGAAAAACTTTCCTTTGATGTTCTTTTGGCCTGCTTTTTCATGGGTTTGGCCTTGATATTTGTTTGGGCCTTTTTTGTCATTGGACCCTACTTCTTCTACTTACCCTCACCCTTGGCCTTTGAAGAAGATGCTACATTAGCTTTGGGCTGATGACCCTTGATATTCAATATCTCCTCCGTGCTCTAGAAGGTATTCATATTGAGCTCATAGTCCAACTTAAACTACTGAAAAGAAGAGTTTAAGCTATTGATGATCATAGTTATCTGTGTGTCTGTATCCATATCTGCCTTAAGCACCTTAGCCTCAGTAACCACAGAGATTACCTTCATCATGTAATCCCACACCAGTTCCCAGGTTTCTATATGAGATTTTGAAAGGTTTTGATAGCTTTCACTCTTACAAACCTAGTCTTCACACTAAACATCTCGTGTAGGTGACGGACCATTGACCTAGCATTTTTTATACAAACAATTTGCTTTTGCAACCTGCCACTGACAAAAGCTAGAATATAACACTTAGTTCAAGGTTATGTCTCCATTCGTTAAAATTGTTTCCATTTTCCAATTTTGTTATTTTTCTAGAGCAGGGTGAGTGGATTCATTTTATGGTTGATAATGTCTGAAAATATAAATTATTCAAACATGAACATACTAGTCAACAATATTGGAACTTTGTATAAAATGATAATGCATGTATGCGTGATGATAAATTTAACAAAACTTAAAAAAATTAAAACATTATATGATGGTTGTTTTTCATATCTAAAATAGACTAAGTGATGGTGGGCCATCTTATCCATTAAAAGAAAAACTGGGACCCCTCCCACTCAAAAATCTACCAAGAATCTCATGCCTAACTTTTTGAGAAGCGTCATAATATGGTCTATAGTTTTACCAATAGAGCTATGGTGGGCAGTTTATTGATAAAAAAATGATCATTGTTTAACCATTTGATTCGCTCACTAAAAATACTTACAAACCATGCCTCGGTGGGAGGTTAAGTTTGCTACCAATAAATGGACTTATCCTTAATAAGACCCAAACCATGCAAGATCTAGGATTCATGCCCTCTGATGGGGAGTAACACTTCACCACATGCACATGGGCCATCATTTGGAGACCATGGACTCCCACGTAAGCATCCTTCTGCACTCAATCTGCTTGGGCTTTAAGTTTTAAATAACATCTTGTCTAGATGCAATTTATTATGCATCCTATATTGTTTCATTATATATCTCATACATAATGAATGCATGGCAAGGCCTAGGGTTGGCAATTTTCTAAATGACATGCAATCACATAATATCATATATTGTTTTCATTCATTTTTCCATTCATCATATGAACTAATTAAGCAACTTTTGATTGTCCATCCTAGAAACATAAAAACAATTACAAGGCTTTTGGGCCCAAAATATTCTTCTTGGACTTGGATCTTCTGCTTTGAACTCTTCTCTCACATGATCCTGCCTATTCGGTAAATAAAATGTAATGGCATTTATAAAAACTGAATTTTGTCATTTGGAAAATAAAAAATCCAGCACTAGATTTTCATAAAACCGAATCTTTGTCATGACTAAAAATTCCAGCACTTGTTTTCATTAAAACCAAAACTCATTCCATTAAAACAAAAAAACGGTACTTAGTATTTTATCAAAACCAAAACTTGATTCCTTGAAACAAAAATCCAGCACTTGTTTTTACTTTAAAAACCGAAACTAGATTCATTGAAACGAAATTTCAGCATCTTTGTTTTCACAAAACAAAAACTACGCTAATATTCAAAAGGATACAATGAAGCCTTTACCTCTCTATGGCTGCTCCATCTTCATCATTACATCAATTTGTACATTACAAAATTAAAGAAAACAGAAAAATGAAGCCAAGGAGGAAACATGGTGATGATAGACCACCCTCTTTGTTACAACCAAATAAAGTAGTCTTACATGGTGAATTTAACGTCTATGGACAACCAAAAAAGAAACACATACACCATATATATTTCTATCATGTAAAAATATGTAGCATATAAAAAATGATTGCCAACCCAGGCATCAACCATATAGGAACTGAAATCATGCATTAGAATCTGGCTCCCATACCAATTGTTAGATCAGGAAAAGAAAGCGCCATATTTGGAGAACCGGTAAGACTTTTTAGAAATCTTATTTGAAGTAGAAACAATATATCCAGATCATTATGCCAATCTATATATGATATCGTATAAGGATAATAACAAACATAAATAAGATAATGATATTACTAACTCCTTCGCTACAGCGTTAATTTCTCGCTGCTCTATATTCTCCGACTTCTTGTATCCAAAGCTTTTGCTTTTGAATCCTTTCTTTGTCAATCTATCCTCTCCTTGTTTTTGTATCCTCAACCAATTTGATTTACCTCTTGTTCTTCCAGGACAAC
>JAOSBO010021428.1:0-12156 GCA_027563915.1 Erythroxylum rotundifolium
CATTTTTGTGGAGTTGTTGGGCATATAAGGCCAAGGTGTTATCAGTTACTACAAATGATATTTCAAAGGGGTCAAAACCGAAAATCTAGACGCTCTTCATTAAATGTCCAGCAGCATCCCATGGTATCAAGCGAGCTTGGATTAGAAAGGGTCAAGTACAAGCACAAAAACATAGTGAAGGAAAAACAAGAAATTGTACAGCTTCACAGTTAGTTACTGTTTGTAAAGTAACTGGTCAAGCAGAAAACAAGTCAATTACTTCTGAAGAAGAAACTGATGATCGAGATAATAAGACAAGAAATAAGCATAGGTTTGAGATTCTTCGAAGGGCACAGAGACAGTATACTTTACATTTTTGAAGTATTTTTTTGTGTATCGTAAAAAAAACAAAAAAAATTGTTTTCTTTAGTTCATCTTTTTTTTTTGTTGCTATAGTCGTCTCATCTTTTTAGTAGTTTGTTTTGTGACTTCTTTTTGGCTTTACCAAAGACTCCTCAGCTCTCTCATCAGTGTGGGTCTCTCTCTCATCTCTGTCTCTCACTACATTGACAACACTTATAGTTCATTACTTGGGTTTATGAATTTGATCAGTCTGATGAAGATGAAATTGAAGTAAGTAGTGATATGTTAGCATGTGTTTTGAATGGGGCTAAAGTATCTTCTTGACGTACTTATGATTATTCCGCTGCATCTATTGGTGATTATTATGATTATGCATTTTGATACTGTTTTGTCCCAAGGGGGAGACATAAGATTGTTTATGGTAAATGTTCCATTCAGGGGGAGATTTCAAGATATGTGTGACTATCTGTCTTCCTTTTTGGCATCTTTTTGTCCCAAGGGGGAGACATTTAGATAATTGTGATGTTCTTTGGAACTTGATACTTGATTAAGGGGGGGCATTGTGAATTTCATCTTAATATGACCAATTATGACTTTTTATGTGGAATTCATGTGTTGTGACAAAAATGCCAAAAAGGGGGAGATTGTTAGGATATTATATATATATATATATATATATATACACATATATATCTTTTACTTTGTTTTGGCATTTTTAATTAGCATCTTTAATTGGACATACAACAGAAGGTGTTAAAGTGATGGAGTTAAAGTGGACCTCTTATATTTGAATCCAAGTTGGATTGATTATGGAACAGATTGTGTTCTATTTTAAAATGGATAAAGACAGAAAAGATTCGCAGATGAAGTTTTTAAAATTTGAATTGGACACAAAAACGTATGGGTATGAAGATTCAAGGCTAGGGTGTGTGACAGAAACTCTTGAGGAAGCTGCACACGAAAATTTTATCTCCTCTTGGTGGTTATTGGCTCTTATTTTCTTTGGGTTGCTAGCTGCGTATATAATTATTTTGAGCTGAATATCGCATCTTGGGGGACTTACGGTGTTGTGCGTGTGCATGTGTCCCATGGTTTGGTGATGGAAGTAAATTAAAGAAAAGGATTTTTGGTGCATCACCGTGGGTGTCTTGGAATTAAGGCTATGCATTAATTGTCCATAAATGTGCATTAAATGATCATTGGAAAACGTAGTATCTAAGGGTGTGGCAATAGTGATTATGTGAGTGTTGGGTAAAGGTTTAGTGGTCTTGAATCTCCACAGTGAACAACGTGTCTTTTGTGGTGTGAGCTACAATTAAGTTTATTTGAAAGCAAGAGTTGCGCGCCCAAAGTTCAGTGTGTGGGTTGTGCGGCAACCAAGAAGTTCAGTGTGTGGGCAGTGCGGCTATTGTATTGAGCACGCGTTATTCTTATTGTGAGTGAACTGAAGTGACTCTGCATGTTGTTGATGAGCCGTGGTAGCACTGATTTATTTTCTGTGAAAAAAGAGCAAGCTATGGTGGAGAGTTTCAGCTAAGTTATTTTGAGAAGACAAATTCAAAGGAAAGTCTTCTTTGTCTCAAGTATTTTTGTTATTTAATTTTCAGTTGATTAAATATTTGAGCTATTTTATTTATTATTGTTTTTGAGTGAAAGTAGTTACATAAATCCTTTGACGAGGTTAGTACAAGTCGGTCGTACTATTGGGTGTGAAATTCTTTCACGGGAAGTGAGGTTGAGTGATAATGTCAAAGGTTGAGTGGTGTCGGCTCAGTAAAGCCTTGAGTAATTCTATTGTACTTTTGTGAAAGTGATTAAGCTAGGTGAGGGCCCCACAGACATAAACAAGGAGTGCCGAACTGCGTTACCAAATTTTTATTGTTTTTATTATTTTTTTTACTTGTTTTTATTTTGTTGGTGCCAAATAAGTTTGTGGGAAGTTTGCAAACCAATTAACCCCCGTCGGTTTTCACTTACGTTGAGATTGACATGAGATTAGGAGAGTTGATAGTTATGATGCTATTTTCCTTAGTCCTCAAAAGTTATTGGGAGGGCCTGGATCACCAGGAATACTTCTGATGAGCAAAGTTCTTTAACAATTGAAGTCTTCGCCTCCATCTACTCGTGTTGGTGGAACTGTTGATTATGTTAATGGATTCGACGAAAAGGTATGTGTAATCTATGCCAATTCAGGTATCAGAACAGGTCATTTTGTGCTTTTCACATTTTTATGACATTGAATTAGAGATGCAAAAAGGGTCAGGCTCAACTTTGTGGCTTGATAGGATTTCAAGCCAAGTTTGGATTTAAATCAAAAGATTCGGGTTTCATCCCTATATGAAATTTAGTGTAGTTAGTCTATTATAAGTCTTACACTATCAGCTTCAATTGCAGGACACCCTTTACTTAGAAGACATAGAGGAAAGAGAGAATGGTGGGACTCCTTTCATTATCCAAACTAGCAGAGCAGCATTGGCTTTTTGGGTGAAAAAATTCATCGATTTTGGAGTAATTGAAAGACAGGAAGAGAAGTACATAACCATAGCAATTGACAGGCTTCTTCCTAACAAAAACATACAGATTCTAGGTAACACAAGTGCCAAGAGACAAGCTATCATGTCTTTCGTGATACGGTCAACAAGTAACAGCCCAAATGGGAGTCCAATTGATAGTAAGGATTCAGAAGATAGAAAGAGTCTTTATATGTGGGGAGAGACAGGGATTTGTTAAGCGACCATTTCATCACAATAGCATAAGTTGTTGTGTGAGGTCAACTCAATTGGTTTTATATATTCTCTAATACACCCCCTCAAGTAAAAGCCCTTTGGGCTTGAAACTTGCACATGTCTACTTTACCTTGTGCTTAATTTAATAGGTCGGTGGTAGGATTCGAACTTACGACCACTTGGTCATAGAGGCTCTGATATCATGTTAAGCGACCATTTCATCACAATAGCTTAAGCTATTGTGTGAGGTCAACTCAATTGGTTTTATATATTCTCTAATAGGATTAAGAGGGACAAGCCTTTTCATGGACCTTTTGTGACAGTTCTGCTGAATGATCTCTTTGGTATTCAGGCAAGAAGAGGCTGTGCTTGTGCAGGGCCCTATGGTCATAAATTGCTCAACATCGATAAAGCCATCTCTCTATCCATAAATTCTGCCATAGAGAAGCTAAGCAAGTTTGAAATCCTCAGTAACTTTTCTAATTTGACCAAGTTTCAGACCGAGCTTTAAAAACTTCATATTTCAAAACCTAATGTCACAGGGTTATGTTAGGGTGAAGCCAGGATGGACAAGAGTTAGCTTTCCATACTACATGTCAAATGAGAAATTTGAATTCTTGGCGCTACAGAGTTTTTAGCAATCTATGGCCAGAGATTTCTTCCATTGTATAGCTTCAACTGGAAATCTGGCAGCTGGTGTTTGAAGAAGGCATTCTAGGACCTGAAAGACAAAGAAACAAGAGGTGTCCAAGACGTTCTCAGGCGATTGGTAACCACAACTCAAGCAAAATTAATGACAGAAAATAAGATCAAAGCTGTTAGAGATATGTTAAATATATCTATTTATTTTATTTTGGCATATTTTCTTTATCATCTTAGATTCAAACACTAGTTGGATAATATTATAGATAGAATAGAATTATATCTTGTATAGAAGTTGATTTGGTAAAGGATTATGTGTCCTACGTGGATGAAGACCTTAAGGGTATCATTGCATTTTCACTAGGTGCATGAAGGGTTTTCTGCTAAAAAAAATACATGGTTGCTTTTTTTGTGAAATACACGCAAATTAGACTTACCGTATAGGGAGTGCAGTGTGAACATTGTGTGCAGTATGTGTTTTTGGTGTAGTGGATATTAGTGAAAACATATACATACGGCAGATTGGGTGTAGCATGTGCGCAGTGTGTGAGAGGTGATTGGAAGGTGTGTGCGTGACTCCTTTTGAGTGAATACCTCTTGGTGAAGTTGGAAACATGAGTTTTGTCGTGTCCTTGGTGATTCATGTGTACTGCCAGATTATGGGATAAGGGTTAAGAAAATTGGTTATATGTAATTGGTGCGTTTGTCTTCAGTGTGAGAGCTGTGCGTGTCTCTAGTGTGGCAAAAAGTGCATCTGTAGATATTTGCGTGAACAGGGCAGTAGGCATGTATGGGATTTTTGAAAAATAGCCGAAGGTGTGTTCATATGTCTGCGACCCAGCCCCTGCACAAATAGTTTATTATTACTTGTGAAGATTTTGGCTGAGTGCTTTAATTAATGGGTTGTGCCTGATATCTATTTCATTTGTTAGAGGTTGAATTGAGGAAGATTTGTGAGTGTCTCTTGGTCTGCATTTTTGGAGTGTTCTCATCGATAGTGAATGGGCAAATCAAGTGATGATAGCTATGAGGTTATTCAGCTACGGATGGTTTCTTTGCTATGAAGAAAATTATTCTTTGTCTCTTAATTCAAGTGTCTGCTAGAGTGGTGAATTTTATTTAATTATCTGTGTGATTTATTATCTCTTAATTAATAGTTGTTTAGAAAAATCCTCTATCGAAGTTAGTACGAGGCGGTTGTACTATTAGGTATGAAATTCTTCCACAGAAAATGAGGTTGAGAGATAGTGTTAAGGGTTAAGTGTTATCAGCTCAATAAAGCCTTGGGTAAATCTATTGTACTTTAGTGAAAGTATTAATCTGGATGAGGGCCTCACAGACGTAGGCAAGGCGTATCGAACTGCGTTACCAAATTTTTGGTGTCACTTGTTATTTTTCTTTTGATTGGATTTGGTTTTATTTGTGTCAGAGACGACCATGCAAAATCGGACAATTTGCAAAACTATTTACCCCTACGGTTTTTCAAAAGCAAATGGCAGGCCTGAAAATAATTTTAACAAGTATGATTCCTACTTGGATTTTGCCAAATCCATTTCAATCCTGCTTCCCAAGTTTCCTGACCGTCGAAGAATTCCCAAATCCATTTCATTCTTTTCTTAACAATTAAGCTCTTGTTAATGTTCAAAATAGGTTGAGTTGGACCTGATCTCGTAAGTTTTTTATTAGTTACATTGTTTTAGTTATAAGGGAAGCATGCGTGGATTCTGCCCAGATCAAAACAAAACAAGTCTAGCCTAAAATCAAGTCAAATATTCTCTCATTTAATTCTATATTTGGAGCCGTTTTCTAAGTTTGATTTTTATAGCTATATAATGTAACAGTAGCATAGAATTAGCCTTAATGTATATATGTTTCCTAAATTAGTCTCTCAATCACTCTGTATATAAACAACAGAAATTCTATCAATAAAAAGTGAGGTGAATCGTTCATTGAAATTACAGTAACATTGTTTTTCTATATGGTATCAGAGCCAATCTCAAACGAGCCACAGATCCAAGTCAACACTATGTCTTTCTCCTCTGATCAAAACCCAACTTTTACCCTCCACACCCAACCTCCTTCTGCAGCTGATAAAATCCTCATTGCCCTCAATATCACTTCCCAAATCAATGAAAAATTAACTCCCTCTACCTTTCCCCAATGGCGTGCTCAATTTGAAGCGCTCCTTATTGGGTATGATTTACTCGACTATGTTGAAGGTACCCTTTGGTGTCCCACTTCTACGGCTGCCCCAGCTGATGCATTGTGCAAGGCCCACTGGGTCTGACAGGATAAGGTTATCCTAAGTGCCATTATAGCGTCCACATCTCCTTCAATCACCCCTCTCATTGCTACGGCAAAGTCTTCCCATGAAGCTTGGAAGAAATTAAAAACTCTATATGCTAGCCAATCAAGAACTCGTGTTATGAAGTTGAAGGAGGAACTCACCTTAATTCAGTGAGGAGACCGCTCGATTACTGACTATCTTCATGCTGTGAAGGCCTTGGCTGATGAAATAGCCATTATTGATCGTCCAATTTCAGATGATGACCTAACTCTTTATGTGTTGAATGGTTTAGGTGCAGATTTTTGGGAGATTGTTGCGCCTATTAGAGCCCGAGAATCATCCCTGGCCTTTGAGGAGCTGCATGATCTTTTGGTTGGACATGAGGCATTTTTATGGCGCCTGGAAGCTGCAACGTAGAACCTGGTGGCTTCTGCAAATTTCACGAAAACAAAGCACTCTGTGCAAGGAGGGAGTCAGTCGTGGTCTTCAAAATCCCATAGTTCTCACTGTGGGCCCCAAGGCTCTAACCCCAGCCAATCCTCTCATGGAGCCCAACGTGATGGATGCCGTTTCCATAACAAGTCTGGCCGGCCCAGCAATTTCAATAGGCGTTATCAACCCAAATGTCAGATTTGTGACCAATTGGGCCACATTGCAAAGTATTGTCCTCAACTTCATTCACCGAATGTCTCCATCAATTGTGCTACAGTCACTACTCCAAAAGATAAAAATTGGTTACTTGATTCTGCCGACTCTCATAATATCACGGGCGATCTTTCTAATTTATCTATTCATTTCGAATATGATGGAACTGATGAAGTAATTCTTGGTGATGGTTCAGGTTTGCCAGTCTCACATATTGGTTCTTTAGCCTTACACTCTACTCAACGCACTTTTATATTGCCTGACACTCTTTGTGTTCCAAATTTTTGCAAAAATTTAATTTTTGTTCATCATCTCACCAAAAAAAATAATGTCTCCGTTGAATTTCACCCTTTTCATTTCCTTGTGAAGGACAAGATCACGGGGGCGATTCTACTAAGAGGAGCATGTAAGAACGGCATTTACCACTTTCCGGCATCAATAAAGGCATCAAAAAAGGTTGCTAACGTGGATGAACGGACTTCGATTGATGGATGGCACAAGCGCCTTGATCATCCCTCTACTAAAATTCTTATCAACAATTTTTCTCTTCCTATTTCATCAAACAAAATTTTGTCTTCCTTATGTCCTTCATGTTCTATTAATAAAGCACATCAACAACCATTTCGTGCTACTAGTCTTCAAAGTCATGAGCCTCTTGAACTTCTCTACACGGATGTATGGGGTCCCGCTAGTTGTTCTGGCATTGACGGATCAAGATATTATCTTATTTTTGTTGATCACTATACCAAATATATTTGGTTTTATCCAATGGTCAATAAATCCAATGTTTCTAATATTTTTCCGCATTTCAAAAAATTTGTTGAAACCCGTTTTCAAAAATTGATCAAAACATTATACTCAGACAATGGTGGTGAGTTCATCGCTTTAAAATCATTTCTTTTGTTTCATGGCATAAGTCACTACACCACAGCTCCACACACCCCACAACAAAATGGTGTGTCTGAACGTTGGCATCGTCATTTAGTTGAAACGGGTCTTACACTTCTTCATGATGCAAATCTTGATTTCTTGTATTGGCCCTATGCTTTTCAAACTGCTACATATCTCATCAACAGACAACACCCACACCCTTTCTCAAGGAAAAGTCAACTTTTGAAATCCTTTTTGATCAAAAACCAAATTATTTGAAATTAAAAAAATTTGGGTGTATCGTTACCCTTTTACCCGACCATATAATTCCAATAAAATGCAACCTAAGTCCAAAGCCTGCATCTTCCTTGGCTACTCTCAAACCCAAAATGCGTACAAGTGCTTTGATCCTAAAGCCCGAAAGTTTTTCATTTCACGGCATGTACTTTTTGATGAAACCCAAACCCACTCTAGCCTATCCCAAAAGGAGCATACTGTAACAAACCAGACCTCTCAAGAACCTCATAGTCTTCTTCCTTTCTTCTCCTTTGATGCTCATCCACCTTCTATGCCTTCATCATCGTTGTCCCACACGTCAACATCTTTGCTGCCTCCGGATGGTTCTCCTGCTGCTGTTGCATCTCCCTTAGGTAATTTCGAAACTCCTACCTCTTTACTTCATGACAGCTTGACTGTTTTAGATCACAACACAATCCATTCAACTTCTCCTTTAAATATCAATCGGTTTGGTTTTTTATTAAATTCACACTCACAATCTCATGCTCCAGATCCAAATATGGTACCATCTCCTCATTTCCCAAATTCCCCTATTACAAATCCTACAGCACCTCTTAACCCTCCACAACACACTTACAATATGACCACACGTTCAATGAACCAAATTTTCAAACCAAACAGATTCACACTATCTCAAAATACCCACTTCCTCAAACCATTGAACCAACAAGTGTGAGCCAAGCCATTTCTCAACCTCACTGGCGTGAGGCCATGTCCCATGAGCTTACTGCTCTAATGAAACACGGGACTTGGGATCTTGTCTTACCACCTTCAAATTGTCAAGTCGTGGGTTGTAAGTGGGTTTCAGAGTTAAGAGGAAAGCTGATGGGTCAGTGGACAGATTCAAAGCCCGTCTAGTTGCTAAAATCAACGCCCTGGTGTTGATTACAAAGAAACTTTTAGTCCTATTGTTAAACCTGCAACTATTAGAGCTGTTCTTTCTATTGCAGTTATGAATGGTTGGGAATTGCGGCAAATGGATGTTAACAATGCCTTTCTAAATGGTAAATTAACTGAGACTGTGTTTATGGCACAACCCCCTGGGTTCAAAGATAAATCCAAACCCACTCATGTTTGTCGGTTAAACAAAGCCATTTATGGGCTTAAACAAGCCCCACGGGCTTGGTACACAGTACTCAAAAATGCAATTATTCAGCTGGGGTTTAACAACTCTAAAGCTGATTCCTCTCTCTTTATCTACAATCAAGGTTCCACTCTTTGCTATTTCCTAGTTTATGTTGATGACCTTGTTATCACTGGCAATAACTCCTCATTTGTGGCCTCCATCATTAAGAAGTTGGGTGACTTGTTCTCTCTTAAGGATATGGGTTCTCTTCATTTCTTTTTGGGCATTGAAGTAATTCCTACACAGGCTGGTTTATTTCTTTCCCAACATAAGTATGTTCGTGAACTTTTAGCCAATACAAGTATAAGTGGTGCAAAGGATGTCTCTACACCTCTGTCTACTATGCAGCCTCTTCAATTAATTGATGGCACTGCTGCAGTGGATAGCTCTGAGTTTCGTAGGATTATTAGCGGTCTTCAATACCTCTCCTTGACGCGTCCAGATATCTCATTTGTTGTCAACAAACTCTCTTAATTCATGCACAAGCCAACTACAAATCATTGGACAGCAACAAGAAGGCTCCTTCGATACTTAAAACAGATCATTTTTTATGGCATTCAGATCACCAAAGCTGGAACTCCACATTTACGCACATATTCTGATGCTGATTGGGCTGGTAATGTGGATGATCGTACATCCACCTCTACTTATATTAGTTTTTTGGGCCATAATCCCATTTCTTGGTGCTCTAAGAAGCAAAGAGTAGTTGCAAGATCCTCAACAGAGGCTGAATATCAGGCACTATCAAATGCGGCCTCCGAGACAATGTGACTGTCCACTCTTTTCAATGAACTGGCCTTTCCAGTCAAAGAATCTCCTCAGCTGCTATGTGATAATCTTGGTGCCACACATCTCAGTTTTAATCCGGTAAATCACTCCCGCATGAAACACATTCAAATAGATCTTCATTTTGTGCATGACTTAGTGCAAAAGGGAAGCATTCAAGTGAAGCATGTTCATACTCAATCTTGGTGCCACACATCTCAGTTTTAATCCGGTAAATCACTCCCGCATGAAACACATTCAAATAGATCTTCATTTTGTGCATGACTTAGTGCAAAAGGGAAGCATTCAAGTGAAGCATGTTCATACTCAAGACCAACTAGCTGATCTGTTAACAAAGCCACTGTCAAAACGGCGCACGGAACTGCTACAGACCAAGATCGATCTTGCCGATGGCAGCCCCGGCCCATCTTGCAGGGGCGTATAAGGGAAGCATGCGTGGATTCTGCCCAAATCAAAACAAAACAAGTCTAGCCTAAAATCAAGTCAAATATTCTCTCATTTAATTCTATATTTGGAGCTGTATTCTAAGTTTGATTTTTATAGCTGTATAATGTAACAGCAGCATAGAATTAGCCTTAATGTATATATGTTTCCTAAATTAGTCTCTCAATTGCTCTGTATATAAACAACAGAAATTCTATCAATAAAAAGTGAGGTGAATCGTTCATTGAAATTACAGTAACATTGTTTTTCTATATTAGTTATAAAATTCTTTAATTATTGAACAAAACGATCCAGTTTTAATTTAAATCAATTTGAATTTACCCTTTCAATTTTGAATTTGGTTTAAAGTATAATTTGCTTGAATTTGAATATTTACTTGGGTTGGATCTATGTCCAAATATCAACCTAACTCTTGTATTAAATATAACTTCTAACATTAAGGAAAATAACACTTAAAGTTCAAATTTATCATATTATTGACAAATTGACTCAATTTATAACTACATCTCCTACTATCTGTATCTAAATGAAGCAAAAATTTAGGAATGATGTAATACAATGAAGTAAAATCAATGATTAAAAAGCCAAATCAATCGAACTTGTTTAACCATAAAAATCTTTAAACAACTAATTTTTTAGTTTGATATTTTTGGTTTGATTTATCTTAATAACTCTTGCTATTAAAAATCAATCGATTTATTAATTAATTGATCATTTTTGCAAACTAATTGATTTTTACGAATCAAAATAAATCAATTGATTTTTATTTAATTATCTTCTTCTTCTTTAATTAATTTCAAATTCGTCAATTTTGTTTAATCTTTATTATATATATATATGACAATCTAATGTCGATTGAACCTTTAAACTTTAAACATTTATTTTACATATTTAGTTTTTCACCTAGTTTTTATAATATTACTTAAAATTGCTTAAAATTGGACTCTTAAACATCAATATGAATTGCCAAATTATAGGAAAACACCAAAGTATGTGATCTTGAGAACACCAAAATCTCACACGTTTCGATCATTTTTTGTTTTCTTCTCAAATTTCCAAGCCTTTCATGTTTTTATGGATCAAATTGATTCATATGGTAACGTTAAGATCTCATACTTTTACAACTTTTTAAGCCTTTAACCTATATTAGTGAATTACTGGGCAAAGGGAATCTGTTTTCATATCTTATCTCGGAATAACAAAAGTAATAATTGCATCCTTGTGTGTGTGTGTATGTATATAAAGAAAGAAAATAAAAAATATAAACAAAAATATTAAAAATAAATGTAAACACCTAGACTTATAAATAAATAAGATAATAAAAATATGAACTTAATATTTAAAAAGTATTAAAATATTTAAATCCATCTAAATAAAAATATACAATAAGAATATATATACTTTAAATTTTCTCATACATTTTTAACTTCTAAAAGTTTTTTATAAATACTTTAAGTCCTTCTTTTTCTGTTAATAATGAGTAAATTATTTATTTTCTTATATAATTTTTTAAAGTCTTTCTTTTCCTATCAATCCATATATTTATACACTTTTTCTCCTATAAATCATTACTAATGTGCTCAATACGGTGTCAAATAAGTAATTTGATTGAAGAATAGTAGTAGTATATATATATACACACATAATATTTAACTTTTTTATCTCAAAAATTATAAAAAATTAATTAGTTTACTTTCCTAAACTTTTAGTAATTAATATAACGAAAGCCTCTTATGATAAATGACACTCTCTATATTGCTTAATATTAATACTATTTTTTTTAATTCTGAAATCATATCCTTTGAATATATAATTTTGAAAATTGACATCATATATTTACTTTTTCAATTTCAAATTTTTTAATATAATAGTAAAAAGTCTCTTATATCTTATGAAGCTCTTTTTAAAAAGCTGTTTTTTTAATTGACAGCCAAACAGTCAACTGACTTTTTAAAAAAGCTCTTCTCAGAAAAGCTCTACTAACAAAAGCT
>JAOSBO010021447.1:0-31638 GCA_027563915.1 Erythroxylum rotundifolium
TTTCATTGCAGCGAACCTGGTTGGTTCAGGGTGTGCTTCGCCAATATGGATGATGAAACGGTAGAAGTTGCATTGCAGAGAATACAAGCATTTGCTCTTCAACGAAAAGAAGAAGACAAACCAGCAAACAAACGATGGAGAAAGAAACTAAGACTTAGTTTCACTTCAGGTAGATTCGAAGAGGGAATGCGAACGCCGCATATGATGTCTCCTCACTCACCAGTTCCTCAATCCCCTCTTGTTCGTGCAATGACCTAAGAAATGGTTACTGTTCAGTCACGCAAATATTTGCCAATGAACTCTACTGATTGTCTGAATCTGCACAAGAAAATTTCTTAGCAGATTGCATATAATATAGCTTGTTCATTAGGTTTATACTTGGTACTGGAGGAGACGCCCTAAGCAAGAGAGGTGCTACTGCTACATGATTACCATTTCAATAGTTTTTTCACCTCTCAAGATCACAACCCCTCCATAACCACCCATTATCAAAGCTTAAACATTCCTTCCAAGTTCCATTCCATAGACAAGGAAGTGAAACTCTGGTTTACTTCCTGGAATTTCTCTTCCTTTCAGAACCTATCAAACAAGTCATGTTAGGAGTAGTTGTGTGTCATGTCTTTCTCTTCCCATTGATTAGGGTTTTTGTGGGAAGAAGCTGTTTCCATGTCAGCGTGAGAAATTTGTTCTGTACTCTGTTTTTTACGAAGTCAAATGTATAGTGGCCTCTGTTATTCAAGTAATCGATATTAATGGTCATTTCTTACTGTTAGGATATATTACATATATATCTTTTATTTTTTGGCATTTTAATTGGACATACAAAATTAATTATTACAATAGCGGGATACGTGGGAACTTTAGAATGTTATTGTTGATGTAAAAAAATTACAGAAGCTGTTGAAGTGATGGAGTTGAAGTGGAACTCTAATATTTGAATTAAATGGGACTCTTATTATGTGAGATTTTTGCTTATCCTTACTTGATGTTAGAGTTCTTTTTTAAATGGGAGTTTGCGGCATCCAAGATAAGGTGCGTGAGTTGACAATTTAGCTGAGCTAATACACGTGTATCTTTGGTGAGTAGAACCTACGGTGAATCGTGGGTGAGTTGTTTTTATCTTTGATCAACTGCAGAGGTCTAAAAATACACGCATGTGAAGAATCTCACTGTGTGTGGTGCGGCAACTAAAGATGGCGTGGGAGTCACTGTAGTTATGTGTGTTGCGTATCTATTTTTCATTACTGCTAGCTGCGCATGTTGTGAAGCTCATCTTTCGTGAAGTGGTGCGATAGCTGTACTGCGCTGATAGCAGCCTGCGTTGATTAATTTGATAAGTTTATGGGTGTGTGAGCTTTGAAACACGTTGATAGTAGATGCAATTTGTGGGTGTGTGAGCTTCTGGGGGAATATGTTTTTGATGGGTCTTTGAAGAAAAATACTGGCTGCTACGTATATTAATTAACATAGACTGATTACTACTCAAAGCAACGCGGTGACTCATCTTTGTGAAGAAAGAATCAACCATGGAAAAGTTTTCAGCTGGGTTATTTTGAAGAGATAAATTCATAGGGAAGTCTTCGTTTACCTCAATTATTCTGTTCTTTAATTTTCAGTTGATTAAATACTTGAGCTATTTTTATTTGTTATTACTTTGAGTGAAAGTAGGTAGAAAAATCCTCTGACGAGGTTAACACGAGTCGGTTGTGTTATCAAGTGTCAAAGTCTTTCACGGGTAGTTAGGTTGCAAGATAGTTGCAGAGATTGAGAGGTGCTGTGTTAAGTCAATTCTGTGTAATTATATTGGACTACTGTGAAAGTGATTAAGCTAGGTGAGGGCCCCCCAGACGTAGGCCGAGTGTGCCGAACTTGGTTACCAAATTTTGGTATTTCTTTATTATTTTTATTTTGCTTGTTTTATTTTATTGACGGAAAAGAAGTGTGCGGAAATTTGTGAAATAATTAACCCCCTTCGGTTTTTCAATTGGTATCAGAGCAAGATCGCCGATTCAGAACTTGGTAGCAAGTTGGTGGAGATCCTAGATTCGCAGACATGGCTACGAGAGATGGTGCATCAATTACTAAACCGCCACTATTGGATGGATCCAATTACCCAGCATGGAAATCCCGGATGAAAGTCTTCATTCAAGCTCAGGGCACGAGAGCCTGGCATTCGGTAGAATACGGTTGGACGCATCCTATGATCACTAATGATAAAGGAGATGCAGTTAAGAAAAACTCATCTGAATGGACAAGAGTGGAAGAAGAAAGTGCATTGGGAAATTCACAAGCAATGCATGCGATATTCAGTGCTGTTGATGAAGGGCGCTTCTCAATAATTTCAGCATGAGAAATAGAAAAAAAAGCGTGGGATGCCTTGCTAACCATTCGTGAAGGATCAAAATCTGTGATAGCGTCGAAACTACAAATGCTAGTAGCGTGATTTGAAGAGCTGAAGATGGATGAGCATGAGACTATTGGTGACTTCCACGAAAAATTGAGAGATATTCCAAATCAAGCTCATCAACTGGGGAAGAGATACTCCAACGTGAAATTAGTCAAGAAAATACTAAGATCGCTACCACCGAGATTTATCCCAAAAATTGTAGCAATGGAGGAGGCTCACGATATTGATGCTCTATCATTGGAAAAAGTTATCAAAATTCTTACAAATTTCGAGATGAATCTCTTAAGAGGCAAGCAAGTAAGAAGCAAAGGATTGGCACTATAGGTGGAAACTGGGAAAAATGTGAACAATGCGGAAGATGAATCAGATGAAAATGAAGACATGATTCTACTCACCCGAAATTTCGGTAAATGGCTGAAAAGGATGAAGAAGGACAGAGCTGACTTTAGACAAAATGGTGGAAGTTCATCAAGTACCAACTCAAGGCAACAAATCAAGAGGCAAAAGGGAGAACGGAAGGCAAGAAGAATTCAATGTCATGAATGTCAGGGGTTTGGACATATTCAATCAGAATGTGCCAATACGTTGAAGAAACAAAAAGGAAAGTCTTTCACCACCACCTGGAGAGAAAATGATTCTGAGAGTGATTTCGGCAGTGAAGAAGAAATAGCAAACAATGCTGTGTTGGTTGCATTACAGAGTAAAAGTCCAGTTACTTGCTTAACAGTAACTGAGAAGGAAGTAACTGAAGGCAGAAAAGGGAGAAAACGTGAAAATTTTGAAAATGGTTCAGCTCGGGATTTAGTATCAGACTATGACAGTGACGGAAGTAGCACTGATGATGAAAATGGGAATGTTCACAAGGATTACAGGCTATATATAAAAAGGGTGAAAACGTATAAAGAGAATGGAAGATTGTAGGAAGAGAATCTTTGCATGAAGAACACCATATAAGAATTGGAAAAGAAGCTGATGTTGACGTTAGATGAGCTTTGTAAAGCTAGAATGAAATTGATAAGTACTGAAAAGGGATTGAGAATGTTGAAAGGAGTCACAAAAAAACTGGAGAAGTTGTTAGAAATCGGTAAGGTTAAAAGGAATTTTAAAGGTATAGGTTACAAAACTGAGTATTCGAAAGTAACTGAAGAAAATTATGGTATGTTCAGATCAGCCCAAGAGGTAGAAGCGCCGAATAAGAGAAGAAGATTTATACCCACATGTCATTTTTGTGGGGTTGTTGGGCATATAAGGCCAAGGTGTTATCAGTTGCTACAGATGTTGTTTGAAAGAAGGCAAGGCTGAAAAAGTATGTACATTCCATAGAAATTTCAACATCATCCTTCAGTTTCTAAATCTTTTTAGGTAAAAAGAAGTGAATTGCTCTCGTAGTTCGTACATCAATGAAGGCAACTCTACAACATGGATGGTATTTTGATAGTAGATGTTCACGTCATATGACAGGGGAAAAGACCTAGTTAACTAATTATCAGAATTGTATGGATGGTCATGTGACTTTTGGAGATGGAAAGAAAGCTTCCGTGATTGGTAGAGGAACATTGTGCGTGGATGGCTTACCTCTTCTTAAGAAATGTGTTTCATGTCGATGGATTGAAGGCGAATTTGGTAAGTATAAGCCAATTATGTGATAATGGTTTGCTAGTTAAATTTATTAGTGATGAATGCAGGGTACTTACCGAACAAGGCAAATGTATTGTGAGCGGCAAGCGATCAGCTGACAATTGCTACATGTTGCAAGTCATGACTACATGCAAGTCGGCCACTCATGAAAATAACATTGATTTATGGCATCAAAGGCTTGGGCACGTGAATTTTGACCTCATAAGCAAGTTAACAAAATTGGAGGCTGTGAAGGGTTTAGCCAAAATGAACAAAGAAGGGAAATCAATTTGTAGTGGGTGTCAGATGGGAAAACAGCTGAAAGTGCAGCACAAACGGGTCAAGTATGTTACCTCATCTCGTATTCTTGAATTGGTTCACTTGGATTTAGTTGGTCCAACACAACATGAAAGCATCGGTGGATGAGATATTTTCTGACTTGTGTTGTTGATTATTCGAGATATACTTGGGTACCATTTTTGAAAGAAAAATCAGATGCATTTAAGGCTTTTAGAAGCCTATGTGTGTAGGTGATGAATATGAAAATTTTGACTATATTGAGAATTCGATTGGATCACGGAAGAGAATTTGAGAATGCAAGTTTTAATGAATTTTATGATGAGTATGGCATCTCACAAGAATATTCTGCACCCAAAACTCCACAACAAAATGGAGTTGTAGAGAGGAAGAATAGAACGCTTTAAGAAATGGCCAGATCGATGCTGAATGGAAGCAAAATGGCTATGCGGTTAACACAGCTTGTTACATATGCAATAGAATATATCTTCAAAACTTCCTGAACAAGACTTCATATGAACTTTGGAGAGGAAAGAAACCAGATGTGAGCTATTTTCATATTTTCGGAAGAAAATGCTATATTCTTCGAGATCGTGAGCAACTTGGAAAATTTGAAAGCAAAAGTGATGAAGGAGTCTTCATTGGGTACTCAACTCATAGTAAAGCCTATAGAATGTACAATCAAAGAATAAGGAAAGTGCAATAATCCATCAATGTTGTGATAGAGATGCATCTTTGTTGAATAGGGAAGTGGCTGAAGAGAAGAATAGCAACCAGCCATCTAAATCAACTCAAACACGTAATGAGATAAAAGTGAAGAATTGCCCAAATGTGCAGTTAGTTGCTGCAGATGAAGTAACTACAGAACTTGAATTACAGTTAGTTACTGCTGAGGAAGTAACTGCAGAAACTGAAGAACTTTCAGTTACTTCAGATAATGAACCAACTAATACAATGGAAGCTGATTTGAACCGAGGTTCTTCATCTCAAATACGAATAAATCATCCAGCAGAAAATGTTGTTGGAGATGTGAGCAAAAGAAGAAAAACACTAGAAAGAAAAAGGGTTGATTATAAAGAACTTGCAGGATATCTGTGCTACACTTCCTTACTCGAACCAAAGAACGTTAAAGAAGCACTACAAGATGAATTCTGGACAGCGGCTATATAAGAAGAGTTAATATAGTTTGCACGGAATGTTGTATGGGAATTAGTGCCAAGACCACCAGATATTAATGTAATTGGTACAAAGTGGGTGTTTCGGAATAAAATAGATGAAAAAGGGAATGTTACCAGGAATAAAGTGAGGCTAATAGCTCAGGGATATTCTTAGGTGGAAGGAATCGATTTTGATAAAACATTTGCACCGGTGGCACGACTTGAGTCGATCAGATTACTATTGGGCATCACATGTATAAAAGGTTTTAAACTTTATCTGATGGATGTAAAGAGTGCCTTTTTGAATGGGTTTATACAAGAAGAAGTCTTTGTAGAGCAACTGAAAGGCTTCATTGATTCAGCCCATGTAGAGACTATGTCTAAAAACTAAAGAAAGCACTTTATGGACTTAAACAAGCACCAAGGGCCTGGTATGAAAGACTAACCCAATATTTTATCGAGCAAGGATATAAACGAGGTAATGTTGACAAAACCTTGCTCATTAAAAGAATTAAATCTGATTTTGTGATAGCTCAGATTTATGTTGATGATATTGTGTTTGGTGCTACATGTTCAAAGATGATTGAAGAATTTGTTAAGCTGATGACATCTGAATTTGAAATGAGTATAGAAGGCGAGTTGAACTTATTTTTAGGTTTGCAAGTTAAACAAGCGAAGGATGGAATTGTCATATCGCAAACCAGTATGTCGAGAGCTTAATCAAGAAGTTCAATCTCGAGAATGCTAGACATGCAAGAACACCTATGAGTGTTTTAACAAAATTAAACCGAGATGAGAATGGAAAAAATGATGATGAGAGTTTATATCGTAGTGTGATTGGAGGCTTATTATACTTGACTGCAAGCAGACCGGATATCTGTTTTAGTGTTGGAGTATCTGCTCACTATCAAGCCAACCCAAAAGAAACACATCTGACAGCGGTAAAGAGGATCATCAGGTATGTTAGCGGAACATCTGATTTTTGGATATGGTATTCTTCTGACTCAACACCTTATTTAGCTAGATATAGTGATGCGAATTGGGCTGGAAACTTAGATGATTGGAAACGTACTTCGGGAGGCTGTTTCTTTCTAGGAAACAATTTGATCTCTTGGTACAGCAAAAAGCAGAAATCAATCTCACTATCAACCGCTGAGGCAGAATACATCGCTGTAGGTAGTTATTGTTCACAACTCCTTTGGATGAAACAGATGTTAAAAGATTATGGGTTTGATCAAAATGAGTTGACTATCTTATGAGACAACAAAAGTGCCATAGATATTTCAAAGAATCTAGTTCAGCATTCAAGGACAAAGCATATTGATCTCCAGTATCACTTCATCCGAGAGCTTATGGAAAGCAAAATGGTCACTCTGTCACATGTATGTACGAAAAAGCAGTTGGCAGACATCTTCACGAAACCTCTTGATGCAGTAAGATTTGAACTTCTCAGAGGAGCTTTGGGGCTTTGTGCCCTACATTATTAGTGTATTTATTTTTATGATTTAAAAAAAAGGGAAAAGAAAAAGAAAAGGAAAAGTAAAAAATAAAGAAAAAACACAGTGTTTTTTAGTAAAGGTTTTAAATCCCTAACTTGGCTTATTTTCTTCCTTCTATTGCTGCTGGTCACTATCAACTCTTCACACCATCTCCAAGCACTCTCCAAGCAATCCTCTAGCACACTTTCCTTTACACTCCATGCTCCTCTTTACACTCCACGCAAGTCACTCCTCTCTTCTCTTCTCTAGCATTTTTCTTGGATTGAAGCAGTATTTCGGTGTTGGTGTTGGTGTTGGTTATCGCAGTTCTCTCTCTAACCATTGCAATTCGGTGGTAGACTTCTTATGTCATTAATCTCGCTTCTTGCAGCACACTATTGGAATTTTAGAGGTGTGATAAAAGTTTTTCTTTTGTATGGATTTTGGGTCTTTGCCGTAGCTGTACTTGTGATAATTGACGGCATTGCTGAAATTTTAGAGAAGAAATGTGGTTAATGATCTTGAGTTGTGATTGGGTCTGTGGATTTTGGTGAGTTATTTGACTAATCGCATGGGAATCGACTACTTTGGTTTGTAATCTGTTGATTCTGAGTTAATCTGACATTGAAGCCTTCTAAGTTACTGTTTGAATCTTGGCTGATTGTGAATTGGGTTGAGTGTTAATATCTGCTGGTTTATTTTTGTTGTGTGGGTTCTTGATCATCTGTACTTGGTGTTCACTGTATTGGTGTCTATTGTCTATCTGACATTGGATTATGGGAAGAACTAAGGAAAATGATTTATATTCTGGTTCTAAGAAAAAGGCAGCAGCCCCTATGCGACATTCAAGTCGCTTGCAATTTAATCCAGCATTTGGCAGAAGCTTTACTAGGGCAGGGTCATCTTCGACAGCGCCTATTGACATCCCGGATGTTCAGGAACAAAATGATCCTATTGACGATGTTGCTCGTGTGATTGAATCCATGGTGGAAGAGTTAACTTCAGATTCTGAAGCATCTCCTTCGGCTCAGTCTATTCCACTGCTGGTACCCCCTCCGACTCCGAGAAAGCATACAAAGATGAAGTATCGCAAGTCTGTCCGCCCGCCTCGTTTTCATCCTTAGACCAGATTGATAGTCGACAAAGCTTTTTCTTTCAAGTTTTATACTCCAGCCGCCGAGCAGAAATGGGGTACACTCTCAAATACTGGATTTGTTCTTGATCGGCCAATTAATCTAGTTGAATTTCAAGATTAGGGTTTACACACACTACTTTCAGCGCAGAATCTGTTACAAGCCTCACTCCTTCCTAAACATTACAACGCTGATCTGGTAAAGAATTTTACTCCAATTTGACTTGTGACATTTTAAATGTGGATGATGCCTCTTTTGGAGTGATTTATGTGCGAGGTCGGGAAATTCGTTTTAATGCTATAAGGTTGAATCTGTTTTTGGGATTTGACAATGTAATTGGTGATCTTTTCTATGATGATGAGTGGGCTATCTCGACGGATCTGACCGCCATAGTTTTAACTGGTGGCAAACTTACTGCATGGCCATCTAGTTATGTTCTTTGGTCATCCATACTGACCCAGAAGTATTTTGTGCTTTTTAAGTTAATTGTTACAAATTGGATGCCAAGTACCCATGTTGTCACGGTCTATCTAGCCCAGGCCAAGCTGCTCTATACGATCGGTACGGGAGTCAATTTTAATCTTGGGCGTCTTATTATCGACACGATGCTAGCTATTGAGGCGCTATTGAGAGTAAGCCTCACTCTCTCTTATACTTTCCATGCTTAATCTCACAATTTTTGTATTCCAATAAGGTTCCTAGGATTGAATGAAGCATCCTGAAGTTCACACGGTTGATGACTATCTCTCCATAGATTTTCTGGCAACCACGGGTGGTGGACTTGCCGTTTGTTGGTCCAGATCCTTCGGATGTCACGGGAACCTCAAATGTTAATCCTTATGTAACCCTATTTTCTGAGATTGAGCGGATTGAAAGTGTTCTTCAAGTCGCCACTAAAGCCCTTCGTACCTTGAAGCAATGTGTTCTCTATTTTCCCGACAGCTCTTGAAAATGACTTTTTGGCATGTATTGTCCCAAAGGGGGAGAACAGTTCAAATAAGTTTGAGTTTTTTTTCTTTGTTGTGTTGACTGCAGTTGGGCTCATGGTTATGTAATATTATTTGGATTCTACATTGAGGGGGAGCATTGCACACTTTATATGTCCAATTATTAATTTTCTCCGATTATTAATTTTCATGTGGAGTTCAAGAGTTGTGACAAAAATGCCAAAAAGGGGGAGATTGTTAGGATATATTACATATATATCTTTTATTTTGTTTTGGCATTTTAATTGGACATACAAAATTAATTATTAGAACAGTTGGATATATGAGCATTTTGGAATGTTACTGTTGAGATAAAAAATTACAGAAGCTATTGAAGTGATGGAGTTGAAGTAGAACTCTTATATTTGAATTGAAGTAGGACTCTTATTATGTGAGATTTCTGCTTATCCTTACTTGATGTTAGAGTTCTTTTTTAAATGGGAGTTTGCGGCATCCAAGATAAGGTGCGTGGGTTGACAATTTGGCTGAGCTAATATAGGTGTATCTTTGGTGAGTAGAACCTACGGTGAATCATGGGTGAGTTGTTTTTATCTTTGATCAACTGCAGGGGTCTAAAAATACACGCATGTGAAGAATCCCATTGTGTGTGGTGTAGCAACTGAAGATAGCATGGGAGTTACTATAGTTGTGTATGTTGCGTATCTATTTTTGATTGCTGCTGGCTGCGCACATTGTGAAGCTCATCTTTGGTGAAGTGGTGCGATAGTTGTACTACGCTGATAGCAGCCTGCGTGGATTAATTTGATAAGTTTATGGGTGCGTGAGCTTTGAAACATGTTGATAGCTGATGTAGTTTGTGGGTGTGTGAGCTTCTAGGGGAATACGTTTTTAATGGGTCTTTAAAGAAAAATACTGGCTGTTGCGTATGTTAATTAACAAAGACTGATTACTGCTCGAAGCAATATGGTGACTCATCTTTGTGAAGAAAGAATCAACTACGGAGAAAGTTTTCAGTTGGGTTATTTTCAGGGGATAAATTCATAAGGAAGTCTTCGTTTACCTCAAGTATTCTGTTCTTTATTTTTCAGTTGATTAAATACTTGAGATGTTTTTATTTGTTATTATTTTGAGTGAAAGTAGGTAGAAAAACCCTATGACGAGGTTAACACGAGTGGGTCATGTTATCGGGTGTAAAAGTCCTTCACGGGTAATTAGGTTGTGAGATAGTTGTAGAGATTGAGAGATGCTGTGTTAAGTCAATTCTGTGTAATTATATT
Source organism: Erythroxylum rotundifolium (assembly GCA_027563915.1). Classification (NCBI taxonomy): domain Eukaryota; kingdom Viridiplantae; phylum Streptophyta; class Magnoliopsida; order Malpighiales; family Erythroxylaceae; genus Erythroxylum; species Erythroxylum rotundifolium. The sequence continues at coordinate 10,314 of JAOSBO010021447.1, forward strand.
GGACTACTGTGAAAGTGATTAAGTTGGGTGAGCGCCCCACAGACGTAGGCCGAGTGTGCCAAACTGCGTTACCAAAATTTGGTGTTTATTTATTATTTTGATTTTGCTTGTTTTATTTTATTGATGGCAAAGAAGTTTGCGGAAAGTTGTGAAATAATTAACCCCCTTCGATTTTTCACTTATACTCTTGCTCTTTTGGTAGCAATTATCCAACCTAACAGTAACTTTCAAGAACTTGTATTTAGTGGAAGTATGAATACCTACTTAATTCATACCGATGTATAAGTAGGTATGAGTTACTGTTAAAAAATCCTCTCTTACTCATAATTTTACCTTCATCCCGAGTCATTATATTAATAGTAACAAATCACATCACCTCTAGTTCTGAATATGTTAATTGGTTAGGTTTGGCATAAAACATGACGTCTGGTGATGGAATCATGACATGTTCATAGCTAAAACTTGCAGAAAGTACTGAGGAAAGATTAAGTATTGTAACATTATTTGATTCCATGTCATTTTGGCCTTTACACGTGTATATTTTTAGGTAAGAAATAAACTTCCTCGTTTTCGATTTCAATACATTATGTCTGCTTCTAACAGATCCACCCTAATTTTGTCTCCTCATTACGTTGGACCAGGGCTTCTACAATGAGTTACACACTGCAATCAATATTCTCTTGCTCTTGGACTTTGGGCCTTATTACTTGGGCCTCGTATTTTATTTACGCAACATATTGTCATTACATTTCTGTTACAACAAACTTCTATACCTCAAGGCTATATATGTCGCCTATCGTATACAGATATCAAATAAGATGATTTTATTCTTCATTCCCTTTTTGTCATGGTATCAGAGCATTTGCTTCCTTCTATACCGACAATAGCCTCGTCTATCTGCCAACATTTTTTTCTCTTGCATAATTTTCTGCTCTCTCTTTTTTTTACTCCATTCTTTTCTTGAGTTGTCCTCACTAGTTTTAGCATGTCAAGTGGTCCTTCATACGCCAATATTGCTGCAAACCAATCTCAACAGAGTCAAAATACAATAAGATCTGAAGATCACCTAGCCAACCCCTACTATCTTCATCCTAGTGAAAACCCATATCTCATTCTTGTTTCTTCTTTATTAAATGGCACAAATTATCACTCATGGGCTAGATCAATGAAAATGGCTCTTTTATCAAAAAATAAACTAAGATTTATTGATGGCACTATCCCTATCCTAGATAGAAATGATTCTCTGTTTGATTATTGGGAAAGGTGCAACACAATGGTCTTGTCCTGGTTACTTTGATCTGTTTCAGATTCTATTGCCTAAAGTATTATATGGTTTGACACAGCTATGGAGGTTTGGAAAGACTTGGGAAGTAGATTTTCCCAAGCAGATTCTTTCAGAATTTCTGACCTACAAGAGGAAATTTATAGTTTTCGACAAGGTACTCTCTCTGTTTCCGACTATTACACTAACCTCAAAATGCTATAGGATGAATTTTTCAACCTCAGACCATACCCAAATGTAACTGTCAACCTCGTTGTTCATGTAACCTCCAGAACTTTATTACAACTACCAAGACGCTGACAGTGTTATTAGGTTTCTTCGAGGGTTAAACGATTCTTATGCTATTGTCAAATCCCATATTATGCTAATGGAACCTTTACCTAGTCTTAAAAAGACCTTTGCTATGGTAGCCCAATATGAACAACAGCTAAATAACCCAAACCATCATCTGTCCCCCTTATCCATGACTAAACCTTAAGCCTTCATTACTCAAACAAATCCCAAATGACAATATCATCAAATCAAAAGACCTATTTGTACCTTTTGTGGGAACCTTGGGCATATAGAATCTAAACGTTACAAGAAACACGATTTTCCACCTCATTTCTCCTCAAACTACCGCAACACAACCAAAAATACAGATTCAAATTTCAGCAGACAAAAGGTAATCAATTCAGTACAAACTCATCTGGACAAATAGTCCTCAGATGTTGACAATTTTTTAGCTGTTAGATAGTCTTCTTCTCCAAGCACTATTGGTCACAACCTTATAGCAGAGTAATATGCCCAACTCATGCAATTATTGCACAAAGACAAACAATCCAAAGGCAACTCTATCATTACAGGTCATGTCAATACTTTCTCAACTGATCATAAAAGTATACTCAAACCTGATTAACTTTCTTCTGTATGATCATCCATTTGGATCCTCGATTCAGGAGCTACAGACCACATTGTCTGTTCCTTAGAAAACTTCTCCTCCTACCATACAATAAACAACCTCACAGTTAAATTACCCAATGGAGAACACGTTCCAGTCACACACAAAGGAACTGTACACCTTCTTTCCCTTACTCTCATTGATGTCCTCTTTGTCCCTATTTTTTATTTTAATTTAATCTCCATCAGTAAACTTACAAATTTCTCTTATTGTCAATTGATTTTTTTCTTCTAATCATTGCACTATTTAGGACACCAACTCCCGGAGGATGATTGGTTCTACTAAACACAAAAATGGTCTCTACTGCCTCTCCTCAGCTATATCAGCTACCAACCCTATACTTTGCAGTATTTCCTCAAACCAAAAGCACCTTTGGCACAGATGTTTAAGACACCTATCCAATCAACAACTACAACTACCCTCTAGCATAGATAATTCTGTTACTTTTCATTTTACAGGTCATTGTGATGTTTGTCACTTTGCTAAACAGAAAAGACTACCTTTCAGTTCCAGTACATCTATTGCTAATTCTTGCTTTGATTTAATTCATGTTGACATCTGGGGTCCTTATCATACACCTTCTATCCTAGGACATAAATATTTTTTAACCATTGCGGATGATCATAGCAGATTAACCTAGATTTACATGATGACCCACAAAACTGAAACTAGGGATTTGCTACAAAATTTTTATGCCTATGTTGACCGCCATTTTAACAAAAAAATCAAGTGCATTCGCAGTGATAATGGCATTGAATTTGCTATGACAAATTTCTACAACAAACATGGCATCCTACATGAAACCTCATGCATTGAAACACCACAGCAAAATGGCAGAGTTGAACGGAAACACCAACATATCCTAAATGTGGCAAGAGCACTGAAACTACAAGCCCATGTAATTACAATTTTCTGGGAAGATTGTGTCCTACATGCTACCTACCTCTTTAACCAAATCCCAGCTCCCATTTTAGGTAGCAAATCACCCTTTTCTATTCTTTTCGGTACTAATCCTGACTTATCCACTCTCAAAGTATTTGGCTGCCTCTATTTTGCCTCAACCAAAGCAACTCATAGAGGCAAGTTCGACATAAGGGCAAGGAAGTGCATTTTCCTTGGCTTTTCTACAGGCACAAAAGCCTATAAATTGTTTGATCTTACTAGCCAACAATATTTCCTATCCCGTGATGTCTCCTTTTATGAACACATCTTTCCCTATCATATTTCCCATCCAAACTCTTCTTTTGACCCACCTATCTTACTCACTCTTACTCCACTAAATACAACTGATCCTAATTTCTCTATGTCATCCGATTCCCCGCCTTCTCCTCCATCATCTCTTTCTCAATCCCATCCCACTTCACCCTCCCTTACCTTACCCTTTAGACGATCAACCAGAACATCCAAACCCCCTTCCTACCTCACTGATTATGACTGCCCTACTTTACCTCTTACCTATCCACACCACCTTTCTTCTGTCATTTCTTATAATCATCTCTCCCCCCAACACAATCACTATATTGCCTCTGTTATATCCTTACCCGAACCTACAACCTACACCCAAGCAATTCAACATCAAGAATGGAAGGATGTTATGTATGCCAAATTACAAGCTTTGCCGATGGTAGCCTCCAACGCTGCAAAAGCCAATTAGTTGCCCAAGGCTTCAACCAACAAGAGGGGATAGATTATATAGAAACATTCTCACATATTGTGAAGACTACCACCATCCATGTTTTATTGGCTCTTTTTGCTTCCAAGGGATGACACCTTCACCGACTGGACATCAACAATGCTTTCTTGCATGGTGACTTACACGAGGAGGTCTACATGAAACCTCCCCTTAGTCTTCTTCTGCCACATCTAGAATTAGTCTGTCGTTGACACAAAAACATTTACAGATTGAAACAATCTAGCAGACAATGAGGGCTTCACTCAATCCACCTCTGATCATTCTATGTTTAGTAAACATCATCTTGGTGGTTGTCTCTTTTTGCTAGTCTACGTCGATGAGATTCTCCTGGCAGGAGAAACTCTTGACCTCATTCACTCGACCAAATGTTTTCTAGATTCCACCTTCAAAATTAAAGACTTGGGCCCCACCAAGTTCTTTCTCGGTTTGGAGTTGACTCGTTCTTCATCTGGCATCAATCTTTGTCAACACAAATATACCCTTGAACTTCTTCATGACACCTGCTTTCTTTACTGTAAATCAACACCCACTCCTATAGTCATTAGCCCTCGGTCTCACTCCGATGGACAACCCCTCTGCAACCCTACCCTCTTCTAATGTTTGATTGGCATGCTCTTCTATCTCACTAACTCTCGGTCGGACATTTGTTTTGCCATCCAACAGCTCTCCTAGCATATGTCACTTCCCACAACCATTCACATGCAAGCTCTCCATCGCATCCTTCGCTATCTCAAGGGTTCTCCCGGTCAAGGCATCTTCTTTCCCAGTAACATCGATCTCCACCTATGGGCTTTCTCCAACTCCGAATGGGCGACTTGTCCAACCACTCGCAAATCCATCACCGGCTATTGTATTTTTCTGGGCCACTCCCTCGTCTCCTGGAAATCCAAGAAGCAATCTACAGTTTCCCGCAGCTCCTCTGATGCGGAATACCGTGCCCTAGCCGTCGTTATTTGCAAGCTCCAATGACTTCATTACCTCCTCCATGGTTTTTCTATCCCTCACCCACACCCCGCCGACCTTTATTGCAATAACAAATCTGCCATTTATATCGCCGAAAACCCTGTTTTTCACGAATGAACGAAGCACATCGAAATCAATTGCCATGTCATTTGTGACAAAATCAAGTCCGGCTCCATTCACCTCCTTCTCATCCCCTCCTCCAAATAGCTCGCCGATATCTTACCAAACCCCTCGCCGGCCCTATCTTCCATTCTCTACTTTTCAAACTGGGTGCGGTACACGACATATACTGTCCCGTTTTGGGGAGGGGTAACAGATCCACCCTAATTTCGTCTCCTCATTATGTTGGACTAGGGCTTCTATGATGGGTTACACACTGCAATCAATATTCTCTTGCTCTTGGACTCTAAGGCCTTATTACCTGGGCCTAAAATACAACATGTTGTCATTATATTTATGTTACAACAAACTTTTGTAATTCAAGGCTATATATGACGCCCCTCGTATACAGATATCAAATGAGATGATTTTATTCTTCATTCCCTTTCTGTCAACTTCATGATTCTGTTTTACTTTTAGCATCCCATATTACGTATATAACACTCAAATCATTTCTCTGGCATGACAAGTGGCAACTAACTCGACTGTGATCCATTTTGCACCAAAATCCAGTACGGAGCTTTCTAGAGCTTTCAAAGTCCTCGTCGTATAGTGTCTGCTGAAACCGCCCTGACCCACAGACAAGAAGAAATCTTTTGTCTAAAGAATTAGTTGTCGATTTGTCATCGATCCTTCCCATGCTGTATCTTGCAACATAGTCGGGAAATGACAAATGAGTTCGTATTGTTTTGGACGTCTCTTAATATCAATAAGTAACCAAGTTTGTTCTTAGGATATGTGTCCACGATACCTTATCAGTACGGATTTACTTGACTAAGACATTTTATATATAAGGTTAATTATCTTTAAACTTTCTTCAAATTTTCAATTATAGCCCAAACTTTAAAAATAGCAATAAAATGTTCATACTTTAATTTTTTTAATTATAGCCTGAACTTTAAAAAATAAAAATTAGAATGCTTAAATTTTTAATTTTTTTCAATTCTGACCCGATATTAGTATTTCTGTTAAGTTTGTTGACATGACTTGCTACATGTTTTAGAAACCTTAACTATTAATACAACAAACAAAGATTACTGAAATGATGTCATTTAATCACATAATTAAAACGATGTTGTTATTTAAAAATAACCTAAATCAAATTATTCAGTCATGACGATCTTATGCTTTGATTTTAAATTTTCCCTTTGTTTTGAATTTGTTCTTTCGACACCCTCACCTTTTAATTTTCAAATTATATAGTCCAAACGTCTTCACACTAAGGGCATTAGGAGAACAAAATAAAATGAAAAGCTTATTGGTGCAGTATGCTGTAATGTGAGGGTAGTTTGAAGTGTTAAAAGAACAAATAGAAAACAAATGGCTAAATAAGTGCTGAAAGCTAAAGGAGAACAACAGATAACGTCAAGCCAAAAATAAAAAAGAGCTATAATTTTAAAAAATTAAAATTTTGAATATTTTATTATTATTTTTTAAAATTTAGGCTATAATTAAATCATTAACGAAAGTTTAAGTTTTTTTATAATTAATCCTTATACATATAATTAAATTTTAATTGTTGGCATACAATTAATAAGTATGGACAATTCATGGGAGCACACATGTGTCCCGACGGACCGTCAAAACAAAAGTTTTGTATTTCTTAGACAAACTGGGGTCAACGAAATTTTTTATAAAAGCCATCCTTCCAGTTATTTGGGTCAACGACTGAAGTCAAAAACACACGTTAAGGTTGGCCTACGAGGTTTATTAAATTCCAAGCATCCTGTTAATGAACCAAGCCAATAGGTTTTCTAACCATAGTTTCTGTCTGAGGCTTGGTTTAGGAGGCAGTAGCGGTTGACAACTTGTTGAAATCAATCTACTGAAATAATAAGTACTTATGTGTTTTGGATTGCTGTTTTGGAAACTGCTGAAGCATGAAAATAAGTGTTTGGCAAGTTTGGTTGCGATTATTGAAAAGAGATAAAATGACTAAAAAGTCTATTGATTTACTAAACTATTTATTATTTTATAAATAATTAAAAATATATTATTAGTCATATAAATCTAAAATTATAAATAAGAAAATATAAATAAAATAAATTTAGTAAATAAAATAATTCATAAAAATATATTATTAGTCATATTAATTAATAGTATAATAAAAAATAATATTTGTAATGAATGTTATTAATGGAAAGTAAAATTTCTATTGCAGAAGCAGTTTCCTACAGCAACCATTTTTCTACTTATTGGTTTCTGCAATGGCATCGTATTTTTCTCTAACCTCCACTTGTTCACCACAGATCCAAACATGTGACTACGTTTAAAAACTGCAATGAATAAGTACTTATCCCTACCGAACCGCGAATCCAAACGCAGCCTGAAAGGTGTCAAGAAAATTGTGGTAGACAGCTAGATGCTTTAAAGATTTTCAATCTCAAACCCAAGTTTTCCAAATCCATGAGGGTGATTCCTCATTTGCTTGTTTGAGTTTTCTTCGTTAATGCTATCTTCTTTGTCTTCAATCAACACTAGGACCACAGTATAATCCGGAATAATATGTGTGGAATAAGGAAATTTTCCATAAATATCTTTTTAAGTACTTATCTTTTTGCTAATGAGTGCTCTTTCTCTAATCAGATTTGATCAAGAGCTGAGGTGGCATCCCAGAGTTCAGATTATTCCAGTTGAATGCGATAGTTCTAACAATTTCCAGGATACAAAGGAAGCATTAGAAGCAGCATACGATAGAGCCCTGGAATCTGGAGTCAATGTCAAAGGTTTAATCCTCACAACCGTCAAACCCACTAGGCACTATCTCGGACAAAGGTCCCTGAGGAGCCTTGCCAGGTTCACTAATAAGAGGAACATTCACTTTGTCTGCGACGAAATATATGCTGCAACGATCTTCAGGTCCCCTAGTTTCACGAGCATCGCTGAGGTTATAGATGAGATGGAGTGTAACAAGGATCTGTTTCACATTGTTTATAGTTTGTCCAAGGACATGGGTCTTCCAGGCTTTAGAGTTGGAATTGTTTACTTATACAATGATGAAGTTGTGTACTGTGCTCGTAAAATGTCAAGCTTTGGATTGGTGTCCTCGCAGACTCAGTTTTTACTTGCTTCAATGCTTTCTGACGAGGAGTTCATCGAAAATTCTGTCAGAGAGCTCCAAAAGTTTGGGCAAAAGGTGGGAAACTTCGAAAACTGAAATCTTACAACACATGCTGTATATTCTTTAGTCCATCTATCTAGCTGTTTGCTGTGGATGCCTCCATCTAAATGACAAAGCGTAATAAATGGTCAAGATATACACGGATTCAGAATCCGAACTAATCATGCGTAGTAAGATACTAGCAGACAGATACTGCACAAATGCGCAATCATAACCCAAATCAGTGTAATGTCCACGTAATTTAAAATTAAGAAGTATTTATATATATATGTTATGTTATTTACATTTATAAATGTACACTACAACAAATAGATAAATTTGTGACGAAACGAAAATCGTCGCCAAAAGTGAACATATTGTGACGATTCAAAGAATTCGTCACTAAAACTAACCATTTAGCGACCAAAATGAAAAGCGTGACAAAAAGGAAATCCTTTAGCGACGTATAGCGGAAATCATCACCAAATGTTGAATATTTAGGGACGGTTAAGAGAAATCGTCACTAAATGATGCACAATGGGTGACAATGTCAGATATTCGTCGCTAAATAAGTTTATGGCGATGCCTTTAAAAAATGTCATCATAACTTATCAAACATTTGTTGACGAATCCGTGAAATTGTCAACAAAGAGTCTATATTTGGTGACGATATTTTGAAGCATGACCAAAAGGTCTATATTTGGTGGCAATATTTTGAAGCATGACCAAAAGGTCAATATTTGGTGGCAAATTTTTCATTTGGTCACAAAAGGTTAAACATTCAGTGACAATTTTTTAAAATCATCACTAAATGTCAAGCATTCAGAGACTACATCTAGAACTCATCACTAAATGGTACACATTATGTGACTGTTTCAAGAAATCGTCACTAAATGTATACATTCAGTAACTTACTGTTTCAAGAAATCGTCACTAAATGTATGCATTCAGTGACTTGAAACCGTCACTAAATTTCTAGAAATTGTTGCTGAATGCTTGACATTTTCCAAACTTATTAAACTAATATTTTTATAATTGTCATTGTTAAAATATGTTTTATTGGAGATTTGTTTTGAATGTTTACAACATATTATTCAAAAAAACTCACAACATAATTTTAAGTGTTAAACAATAGTGCTAATTAATCATTAGTATTTACTAACATTGTAAAAATTAGTTATAAAAATTTTAAATAATTTTATCAATATAATAATATGATATATGGAGTAGTGTGACCTTTGAATTAGAAGTTACCTAATTCATATAGTCATAGAACCAGAACAATAACAGTCCATATTCAATAGTATGCAACTTGACCCCTAAGTAGTAGACATGTTGTTTGACAAATTATTACAGATGCAATAATAAATCAACTTTAAAACTGAGTTTAGTTGATTGACTCGCTAAATGACAATAATATAATTATTTATTTCGATTCCAAGTAACATGAGAGTCAATAAAGGTAAATGATTCCCCAGTGTTTGGATTCCTGATAAGGGCCCTTGTATGTTCAAACGCACCAATTGGAACAGTAACTGTTGTTCCCTCAAGTGTAGGGTTTTTCACATCCTCTTGCAAAAACTTTTCCGCTATAGCTAAACTTGTAGAGGATACAATAAAGAGTCGCTAGATTTAGTACCTAAAACACAATCAGTATAGAACTTAGATATTGTCATATTAGTAAATCGTTAAATGAACTGAAATTGGAGTGACACGCATACGTGAATGAGCAGATGAAGTATATGGAATTGATTAATTTTCCAAAACAACTGATTTCCCTAATCTTTTACGGACTGTTGTGATATTGCTCTAGCCTCCATGGCCATACATGTCATCTTTGAGACTCAAGGAAGCTTAAAACAACATGTAGTATAATCCATCAAATATGAATATATATAATAGCTTCATAAAAGGAAATAATATGTATATAATAAGGAAAGTGACATTGTTTGGATGATACTAAACACCTTAAAGCAGAAGATTGGTCATGGAAGGCAAAAGATAATTAGTGTATAAAGTAGAGATTTTTTTGCATTGTTGGTTTTTTCAGTAGGGACAATTTAGCCACATTCCTCCCAAAGGAATGAATTAGGGTCATCCAGAACTAGTCTCCATGTCGACATCGTTTGATTAACAATGTTAAGAGGTATATTATGCAAAAGTCGATTTAGAATAAAATGATGATATGTTTAACTCCAATTTCGATGACAAGTGAAACTAGTCCAATTTAGCATTTATACATCTTCTATGTGCCTAATGATATGAAAGTTACTATTACTAAAATTTCAAAAGTTTGTTGTGTAATTTGTATCATATACAAAATTTAGAATTTAAAGTAGAATAGACATGACTATACTCTTAATGTACATAAATATAGTATTATCTATATGTCCCTATATTACTATTAATAGAAATGAATAAAAGTAAAATACTCTTGAAACAACTTCATCAATACAGAAACAAACTTTGATGTGATTAAGCGCTAAACGTTGGTAGGAAGACAAACATAAACAAATAAGAAAGATAGACAGTAAATCATCTTCAAAACACAACTATAAACATAACTCATACATCAAATACATAATTAAGAACTCACAATAAACACCTAAAGGGTTTTAGTGAATAATCACAATAGAACAAAATAATAATCACAATAACTTACAATAGAAAAAAAGAATAATGCCGATTCAGTGAATAATTGTTCTTCGATCGATGGTGATAAGCAGAACAAAAAACCCAAGGACAAGTTATCTACGAGAGGATTTTGGATTGGTGTTGGCGGCTTGAACGAGAATGGAGTAGGCTTTTATGTTTTTGTCTTTGAAAACCTAATGCAAAACGTTGTCGTTTTTCTAGTTTAGGTAAATGATATTGTTTATTGTTTGCTGTAGTTGTTTGAAAGTAGTATCAATTAATTTGTTATGAACTATTGTATTTAGTCGACAATTGTCAAATATAGCGACTAATGTATAGCTCGTCACTAAAGCCTGCCAATTCATAAATAATTTTTAATAAATTTATTTTCCTATTCCAAATAAACCATAATTTGAATTAAAAATTAAATTATTCATTTGAAAACTATTTGGAAATTAATTTGTTGACCATTTAAATAAAACAAAATTGACTTACAACTTTCAGATAATTATAAATTTTCATTAATGTAATTTCAAAAAACTTATTTGAAAAAAATAAACATTTTAATTATAGTAATTAATCAAAATAAATAATAATAATTTAAGAAGACATTGTAATATAATTATAAAACTATTTCTAACAAATTATATTTAAAGATTAGTCATTCAAAAAATTAAGCAAATGAAGAACAATCGCATATATAAGTAAGAAGAATAATTTTTATTTTCTTATTGGTAATAGGAAATTTTCATATATTTTAATTAATTAAGAAAAATAAAGATGTAAAGAAAATGCTTAGCTTTTGGCGACATTATATAAAATTAGAAGCGAAATTATACTTTTAAGTGACGAAAATTGCCACTGTTGGAAAAGGTAAAAGAAATAATTTTTGCAATGATTTAACAGCTTGGTAGCAAAATGTTGTACATTTTGCAATGCTATAGTTGTTTCGTAGCCAAATCATGGAATTTGGGAAGAATCTTAGTTTCGTCGCAAAATGTGGGAGATCAGAATAACATAACTATGTCATTTTTTGCGTTTTTCCAAATGTATTGGCAATGGTTATCATATATCATAGCTAAAGGTTGCATTTGACGATAAATCTCATATACGTCGCTAAATGTTGCAACGATAAAATTTTTTTTATTTTTCGTTAGACAAATGACATCGTCCCACCTAACCAAAAATTAAACCCATAGCCTTCCCCCTAGCCCCCTCTCTGTCATTTCTTCCTTTTCTCTCAAACTGAATTGATTTTCTGCTGTGTATGGCCGATTGATGTACAACATTCTCTTCTTATCTTCCCCCCATCTATCGTCTCCTGGAGTTGAGCTCAACCTGGTAAGTTTTTCATCAATTTGTTGTGGGTTTGTTTTTGAATGTGTTAATGATACCGAATAGTAATTGTTATGGGTATCTTCGATTTGATAAGTTATTTGCATGGATTGAACAACCTAATTGTTGGGTTTGTTTTGAAATGTGTTAATGATGGTGAAGAAAGGCAACATACACAATGAATGGTTAAAGTTGAGTGTGTTTTATGTTATGGTTACAAGGTGTTCAGTGAAAGTCCTGTGGTTTGTTCTGTGTCATTTTTTGTTTGAAAGTGAGCTAGTTTTCGCTTGTAATCTGTTCTCAACATGCACGATGATGATGATCATAAGCATAGAAAAGAAAGTGAAAAATTAGTGAGCTTCACTTATAGAGAGGTTCTTTGGAGTAGAGTGTTGTGAGTATATACGAGGGAGATGTCCACTTCATTATTAGCCTATTTTCCTTAACTCTTACAGGAATTAGTTGATTTGAGCTTAAGAAATCGCATACCTCTACTTTATTGGCATAAAAAAGAAAAGGTTTTTGCTAAGAAACAACTCAGTCGTATTGGCTACAAGACACCAATTCGTTATGCTTCTTTGCTCATATTGTTCAATTTTTTCTGGATGATAATATAATACGTAGAATTGTAGGTAACATTCAAAATAAAATAGTCCCAAAATATTTCTATAAAAGATATACACACATATATAACATATGATGGCACGTCTTTATCAGAAAGCAAGTGGAACACTTATCCTATTCTTATCCTGTAGGTACTAACACGAAAAATAAAAATAAAAACTAGCAAGAAGTTTTGGAGGGATTACTTGTGAATATAGGCACAAGCACGTGACCAAGAACCATATCCTGAAAGTTGGAAAATGGCATTCCCACTTTGTCAATGCTTATCCTCTTTACCTACATGAATTCATCAGCTATTGTATTTGACTTGAATTTTCCGTAAACACGAGCGTTCCAATCGTGGAAGCCTAACATTTTGGAAACACAATTTCTGGGATCCAGATTTGTTAAAAGGGATTGGTCAGCTATGGTAGTAAAATTGTTGATTTTGACAAGTTAGTCCCTTTTCAGTAATTAGGAAGTTCCTTACCACTACTCCACTGGCTGTTAAATGCAATGGTTCGGTTAGTGCTCAGTCACAGAAGACAAGGCATATGGTGGTGGTCATTAGTGACCAATTATTTGTTATATATGCATTTTGAATATCATAAAAAGGAAACTAATATTATAATGTTGAACATTCTTTTTTTCAATGTGCTTCATCTTTTTCTTCTATTATTAACTATAAAAGATATTTGAGAGAATATTTATTTATCTTATTGTGATTTTCAAAAATAAATTATAAAAATATATTTGTTTTAATATCCTTACTGTTTTTTGTTTCTAAACAGTAAAAACCATATAAATTTTGTATTTTTTCACTTTTTTTGTTCCTAAACAGTAAAAAACCATACAAATTTTGTATTTTTTTCCAATTACGACAACTAGAACATATACAACAAAAACGTTTTTTTTGGTTATATACGTTCTACTTTCATTTTCGTTTCCACTAATCCTTCGCTTTGCAATTATTTTGACAAAGATGCTACACGTTTAAGTTGACAATAGGGGTCAACAAAGATAAAGTACTGACTTACATTACCTTCAAATTTAAGATTGAGTTTAGAAACTTTAATATTTACCGTTACGCTAATAAGAACCTTAGAAAGCTTCATTGATAAGCTTAAAATACTATATAGATTTTTAAAAAATCAAATATATTAAAAAAAACACTACCACCTTATCAAAACAATACTACTTTTACGTACAAAAAGTACCACCCTGAATCTTCTTTCTTTGTGCATAATTTAGATATTTATAAATTATGTCATTATAATGTCTATGCATATTGAATATGATTTTAGGTCATTTATCCTTTAATTTATAGTTTTCAATTTATTTATAATAGACTTTGTTGTTCACCAAATCCTTGTCTATTTTGCAGATTCTGTGTTCCTCTTTTTGCTTGGAACCAAAAACCGTATGATTTGTGTGGCATCCTTAGGTACACTTTTCCCTGCCATCCATATTTAGTCCAAAACTAAGAAAATTGTTTCAGTTTTAATCCCTTTATTTTTTCTATCTTTGTAAATTTGTATCAGAATGTCCTATTCTATTCCAACAACATAAACAACTCAAGTCAACTGTATACAACTATACATTTTCAGGTATACGAATTAGTAGTAACCTTATTGTTTTATATATCAGTTGTCATTTCATTTTGTTGTATATTGTTTATTTAATTGATACGTATGAACTAATACAATGTTGTTGACTGCATGTAATATTAAACATAGGTTTTTTTAAACGTAATATAAAACAAAAAATGCATGTTATAACTCTATTATCTTCTTATATTGTGTAGCTAAATGGATAAGAGTTGGATATCTCATCGAAAATGATCAACTGAATATGTAAAAGGAGTTAAGAGTTTCATGTAATTTGTAAAAGATCAAATGGGTGATGAATGTAGTGTTCGTTGTCCATGCATTGATTGCTTCAATGTGGACTTCCAAAGTTAAGATGTGGTATATAATCACTTGCTCATCCGAGGCATAGACAGATTTTATACTCCATGTTTATCATGGTGAACGTAAGGAAGCAAGTTGTAGTAGAAGTGTTGGTACATCTTATGATGACAGTTACAATAATGATGTTGATGATTGTGATGTGAATGATGATGGTGATGATGGAATTGATGAGATGTTAGATGATTGTCAGAATTATATGGAGACTATAAATAAAACAGGAATGCCTAACATAATTGGTGGTATAACTTAAGATAATTTTGGGAAGTTATTGAAAGTTGCTCATGGACAATTATATCTGAGGTGCTCTAATTTTTCTCAACTATCAATTGTTGTGAAGTTGTTACATTTGAAGGTTTATAATAAATGGAGTAACAAGTCATTTGACATGTTAATTGACTTACTAAACGATGGATTACCTATCGTACATAAGTTACCAAAATCTTATTATGATGTGAAGAGACTGTTAAAGGACCTTGGATTGGGATATATTTCAATTCATGCTTGTAAGTATGACTGTGTTCTTTATTGGAAGTAAAGTAAAGAACTTCAGGAGTGTCTTATTTATGGAAACATCAAAGTGGCAGGTGGATGATGAGAAAGGGAAACATATATCGATGAAAATCCTTCGATATTTTCCTATTAAACCACGATTACAAAGGTTATTCATGTCAATAAAAACAACCATATATATGAGGTGGCATAAACAGAAACGCATTGATGACAACATTATCCATCATCTAGCATATTCAATGACATGGAAAGAGCTTGATAGAAAGTTCCCATGGTTTGGAAAAGATTGTCTTAATGTTCAACTTGGATTGACCTCAGATGGATTTAATCCTTTCGGTAATATGAGTAATTCATATAGCATGTGACCGGTGATTCTAGTCCCATATAATTTTCCTCCATGGAAGTGTATGAAGGAGCCTTTTACATTGTTGTCTTTGCTTATTCTAAGACCTACTACTCCTGGTAAGGACATTGATGTTTACTTGCAATCATTAATTGATGTCTTAAATGATCTATGGGAATATAAATTAAAAACTTTTGATATTGTTGAAGGCAACATATTTACAATGCATGATGCTGTATTGTGGACTATAAATGATTTCCCAACTTATGAGAATTTGTCAGGGTGGAGCACTGAAGGGTATATGTCTTGTCCTATTTGTAATTATCAAACATATTCAAAAAGGATACGAAGTAAAATATGTTGTACGAGTTATCGTTTTTATTTGGAGAATGGGCATAGATGGCGAAGAAGTAAACAGTAGCTCCGATGCAATTGTTAGGTGATGATATTGTTTACCAGCTATCACATTTAGGTGACATTACACCTGGCAAACACCTAAATAATAGAAAGCATAAGAGAAATGATATTCAACTAAATTGGAAAAAAAGTCATATTTTTCAACTTGTCATATTGGAAGAAATTACTATTGAGGAATAATCTTGATGTCATGCATTTTGAGAAAAACATTTGTGAGCCTATTTGAGGAATGTCATGGGAATTGATGGGAAATCCAAAGACACTATTAAGGCTATACTAGACTTGAAAGAGATGAATATTAGAAAAGATTTGCATTTGAAAAGAAGAGATGATGCTTCATACTTTATTCCCCCTGCTTGTTACAACATGTCAAAAAGTGAGCTATTGTGTGAATGTTAAAGAGAGAAAAGTGTAAGGGTTGAAAAGTCATGATTGTCATGTATTTTTGCAACGATTACTTCTTGTTGGAATACGTGGGTGTTTGCCAAAGGATGTGTCCATTACTTTGGGTCAAGTGGAAGAGTTTTTTTAAGCAACTATGTTGTAAGATACTTTAAGTTGAAGAGCTTGATAAATTGGAGAAAGACATAGCATTGATTCTATGTAGGCTTGAACTATTATTCCCCCATCGTTTTTTGATGTTATGGTTCTTTTGGCAATTCACTTATCATATGACGCAAAACTTTGTGGACTGGTTCAATTTCAATGGATATTTCCAATTGAAAGGTAATTCATATTAAATTCAACAAGTTTGCCTATGTTATTTGTTTGTAACAATTCCTAAGTTTATAATTGTTTATATTCAATTTTTTATGCTCTCTTAAGCATTATGTTCGTAATAGAGCTCGACCAGAGAGGCCTATTGCAAAGGCTTATATAGCAAATGAATGCTTGATTTTTTGTTCAATTTACTTAACTGATGTGGAGACAAGATTTAATAAACCATAATGTAACTTTGATTTAATAACTATGGTAAGTTGTCTATTTTCTCCCAAAAAGTTAGGTCATTTGGTACGGGTAAATATATCGAGTTAACTAAAGACGAATTTGAAATTGCCCATTGGTATATTTTGAACAATTGCGAGAATGTCGATATATATATGGAGTACGTATATTCCTTTTCATTCAAACAATTATACTACAATTTTCTTCATTAACTCTAAGATCTTACTGCGTTTTTTTTAATAAAGAACACAAAGACACAATTCGTAGCAAAGGGATCATTAACGTTGATGAAAGACATAGGCAGAAGTTTGTATCATGGTTTAGAACTTGATTAAGTTTCATATTTATTACATATTATAAAAATATGAGAATATGTCTCATCCTTATATTTATTTTTAATTTTTGTACAGATGATACGATTACATAACCATAACATGCAAGAAGTGACAACAACATTATATAGTTTGGCATATGGGCCTTATATTTGCGAGAAGAAATACACAAGTTACATTGTTAATGGGGTGAGATATCACATATAAGATCGAGATAGTTGAGTTAGAAGTCAAAACAGTGGGGTTGTCATTGAAGGATGTCATAATGATGAAATAATTGACTTCTATGGTGTCATATATGAAATTATAGATTTCTACTACATAAAGGATAAGAAGGTTGTTCTACTTAAATGCAAATGGTTTCATCTAACTAACATGAGAGTGGTCAGGCATATTACTAGCATAAATGTTAGTAAGATATGGTATGATAATGATCCTTTTGTCCTTACAAGTCAAGCCAAACAAGTTTTCTACGTCAACGATACTGTAATGGGTAGCAATTGAAAGGTTGTTCAAAAGTTTCAATAAAGGAATATCTTTAATTTTTATGAAAGGGATATTGGTGAATTGGATGAGGATGCTGATAAAGTCTATCAAGATATTGGATTGGAGTTCAATAACGAAGGCATTCCAGTAGAAGAAACATATATGTCATCATTTCATAAGAGAGATGTCGAGCCGATCATAGTTCAACTAGATGAAGTCCAAGCCCATCTTATCTTGCAAGCAAATGAAGACTATACTCAGGATGACTTAAATGACACTGACGATACCTTGGTCGAATATATTAGTGATGAAGAATCAAACGATAATATACTTAATGATGATGATTTTCTTCATCTTGATTATGATGATTGGATGTAAATAAATTGTTTGTTTTATTTAAAATGTTAAGAAGATAATTGCTTATTTTGTTGATGTTTTAGTTATGTTAATTTACGATGACTACAAGCATATTTTTAATGTTTCACTTATGTTTTTGGGAATGTTGATGATTTTTAAAATCTTGAACATAATGATTGAAAGTAAATAAACTATTTGTGTTATTTGAAATGTTAAAAAGATAATTGCCTTATGTTGTTGATGTTTTACTTATGTTAACTTACCATGACTACAAGCATATTTTTCATGTGTCACTTAATGATGGCATTTTTCGAAATCATGATCATAATGATTGCATTTAAATAAATTGTTTGTGTTGTTTGAAATGTCTCCAAGATGTAATTGCCTTATGTTGTTCATGTTTTAGTTATGTTAATTTACCATGACTACAAGCATATTTTTAATGTTTCACAAAATGTTAATTTTATTTTTCAATTACAATTATACGTTATGTTCATATTTCATTTTACACAGGTTCATTATAATAGCACCTAGTAGAAATAAGGGAAAGAGGGTAACGGTAGATGAAGTTTCTCTCCAGAACAACCAGCTATTGCATCATCGAATGAAGAAAATCAACAAAAACCATTACCAACATTTTATGCTAGTCATGAGTGATCTTCAAGTTTGTTATTGTTAACCAAACATATTTACATTTATGTTGAAATTGCTCATTACATATTTAGTTTGTTTTTCTCATTATGCTTTTTTTTTTAGGTTCCAATACTGACGTTAAAAAATGAGGTAGAGGTAAGAAAAAAGGAGTTGAGTTGCAATGGATGAATGTTGCAGTGAATACCAAGTTGTTAGTGATGATTGATCCCACGAAACTGTGCCCAGTGGATAAGATCTAAACTGTAAAATTGGCCAGTGAGTTGGGTGTCGTCGTGAGGAATGAGTTGCCTTGCCTTCAGCACGTCAGGCAGTTAAAGGAAGACAACTTGCTCCAAAATTCTTTGGACAAAGTTTTGGTAATATTTCAATACATTTTATTATATGTATTTTACTTACAAAAAATAATAACTTAACTTATATGTGTTTTTCACAGATGAAACTCAATATCATTGATATCGGCACATCTGAGGTTTCAAGCAGTGTTAGTTCACTATTAAAACAAAGGGTGAAGGATCATCGATATCAGCTTCATAAACATTAACATTTTTTGCCTTCCGATGAAGAGGCAATGAGGCATGTTCTAGAACGGGTGACTCTAGAAAATTGGAATGGAATGTGTAATTATTAGGCTTCAGCGAAGGTTTAGGTTTTTTTCTCTCTTCATATTTCCTTTTATTAATTTTGTTTATACATCTCATGACTACTTCTCTTAATTTAGGAAAAGTGTGATAAAGTCAAGGTTAATAGAGCAAAAATGAAGACTCCTCATAACACCGACTCCAGGTCATTTGTCGTCGTTCGACAAGAGTTTGTAAGTGTAACGTTTTTAATTTATTATTCTATTTTTAATACAAGAAATTCTAATTGGTTATAATTTTTTAAATTCATATTATAGAGCCAAACACAATCCAAGGACAAGAGTGTGATAGGATCACACTATAAAAGCACACACACTATAAGAAAGGTCAAGGCTGGATGTTTGAAGAGACACAAAGTAATTATGTAAATACAAGTAAATTAATAGTACAATTTATTTTTCTATGTAATATTAATTAATAATTTTTTAGTTAACTCGATTTTATACTTTAAATTGAGGACAAGATGAAGGAGTTGTTGCAGACGTCATTATCTAAGGGAAATCAGCCCAATGTCGATGACATTTGCAACAATGTCCTTGGTATATGATCGGGCTATATCAAAGGTCTTGAGTATGGCCCTAAGCCTGTTGGTGCATCTTCGTCACGACTAGCATATGTGATGGCACTTCAAAAGGAGAAGCAAGCACTGAAGAATAAGTTACAATGTACAAAAGAGAAGTTAAATCTTAGAGTAAAAGAAGTGAATAAGCTTTAAAAAAATAGTTAAACAAATATTAGGTTCTGGATAAGTTAGTGGATGACTCAGATAGAGACTTTTAGTTTATAAATGATGTGTAAATATTTTTTATATAAAATGCATTCCATATGTTTATTTTATTTCAATTTATTATTATTTAAAAAATATGTCACTAACATTAATCATAAAATGAATAATTTTTATATTTCAAACTGTCTTAAAAATTGTAATAAATTAAATTAAATTTTTTTAACAATTATAATAATAATTAAATTCAAAATCATATTTTGTCATTAAATAATAGTAATCATCAAAACAAAATCATCACAAAAAGTTACCTACGTTTACAAGAACATCATTGAAAACATTTTTTTATAACCACAAATTAGTAGCTAAAACTATTTTGCTAAAAAACAAATTCGTAACAAAAAAATAGCTACCAAACTAAATCGTCACTAAATGTTTTTACCTACGTTTGCAAAAACGTATCCAAAAGCATTTCTCTACAATAAACAATTAGTATGTAAAACCATTTTGCTACCAAAAGGAAATCGTCACTAAAAATAATAACTTACGAATACAATTTAGTAGAGAAAAACTTTTAGCTATGAAACAAAAACGTCGCAAAAAACTATGTGTGACATTCTTTATTGTCGTCAGTTATACTTTTTACCGACTAATTGTTTGTGTCAAAAAATGTTTTGGCGATGATTTTAGAAAAATGTCATAGAAGTTGTTTTGCTACCGGGATTCATCGACAATATTTTCATCGAAAATTAGTATTTGCGACAATTGGTTATGGTTTAGCGACCTTTATTTCCGTTACTAAAGGTAGTGCTTGTTGTAATGGTATAAATGAATATTTTATAATTCAAAATTTTGTGGGAAAAATAGAATTATGTGAATGGAGATAAAATTTTGTCAAAGAAAGGGTAAAAATATAATAGTTGGATTGTTTAGAATGAATTAATAAAATAAGTAAGTTAAAATTAAAAATTTTGAGAGGTTAAGTGACTATTCAGTGGAGAAGAGAAAAGAAAGGAACAAGCTTTGAAGAGGGAGATGTACTAGTTGTAAAGGGACCGAAGAAGCTAGTGGCAGAGAAGGAGAGGAAGTCATAGAAGAGAAAATATCTACTAGAACTTGAGAGAGGTAGAAAGAGAAAAGGCTTTGTGAACATGGTAGAAACTTCAAGAGTCTGGGTATTTTACTTAATACACACACACACACACACACACACACACACACACACACACACACACACACA